>JAPFUP010000091.1:0-109359 GCA_030780425.1 Beauveria varroae | reverse complement strand
CCCCCCCCCCCCCCCAAGCGTAGGTATTCTAAGCGCGCAGTAAATGGCTGCGGACCCACTACAAGCATCATTACAGCGCCTTTTCCTGGTCTGGAAATTTTCTTAGCGCGAATCAAAACCCATTTCTAGCCTTCAACAACTACATCCAGCGAAAATGGGCAAGTTTAGAGTGAGCAACATTACCAAGCACATCTCAATTGGTACGAGGCTAACAGTCTGCGATTTTATTTAGGGAAAGAATCGTCGCGGCGGCGGTGGTGGTCGCGGTGGCCAGGGCGGCGGCAACACCTGGCGTGACTACCCTCCTCTGAAAAAGGAAAACGAGAAGCTCGAAAACTTTTACAATACGCTGCTGCAGCTCCCCGAAGAGGAAAAGCAGCAGTTTTGGGATGCTCTCAAGCGCGAACTTCCCAACAGTTTCCGCTTCTGCGGTTCCAAGGGGTACGTATTCGTAGGCACGCGCACCAAGTTTTGCGCCAGGCTGTAATGGCTGTCGCATTTTACCTCGCTGACCACCGACCCATTAGACACGCTCTGGCCGTCAAGAGACTTTTGCGAACGAGATATATCCCTCAAATCACCAACATTGAGCACCAGGATGGCCGAACTGCCGAGCCGCCCATGCCTGTGCCCTGGTACCCCGACGAGCTCGCCTGGTGGATGACTACGCCCAAGAATGTCGTTCGCAAGTTCCCCCCCTTTGCCGCGTTTCAAAAATTCCTCGTTTCCGAGACCAGCGTCGGAAACATTAGCCGTCAAGAGGTTGTCTCCATGATTCCACCCATGCTCATGGACCTCAAGCCCGGCATGACGGTTCTCGACATGTGCGCTGCGCCCGGGAGCAAGTCGGCTCAGCTGCTGGAGATGATTCACGTCGGCGAAGAATCTCGCGTGCGCAAGGTTCTGCGCCAGTTTGCGCAAGAAGACGGCCTTGTTCTGGGCGACGAGACCAAGGAGGAGGTCGAGGCCGATCTTGACGCTGACCCTTCTGACCAGGGCCGCGCCACCGGTCTGCTGATTGCCAACGATGCCGACTACAAGCGCGGCCACATGCTTGTCCACCAGCTCAAGCGCCTTTCTTCGCCTAATCTCCTAGTGACGAACCACGATGCCACCCAGTTTCCTTCAATCAAGCTACCTCCTTCGCCAAACACACCAAACAAGCCCAACTACTTGAAGTTTGATCGCATTCTCGCCGATGTGCCTTGCTCTGGGGACGGAACGCTTCGCAAAAATGCCAACTTGTGGAAGGATTGGCAGCCGGGTAGTGCCCTGGGTCTGCACGCCACTCAGATTCGCATTCTCGTACGCGCGCTCCAACTCCTCAAGGTCGGTGGCCGCGTCGTATACTCCACCTGCAGCATGAACCCTGTCGAGAACGAATCAGTCATCGCGTCTGCTATTGAACGATGCGGCGGCCCTGATAGCGTTGAGATTATCGATTGCAGCGACCAGCTTCCTCGCCTGAAGCGCGTTCCTGGTATGAAGGAGTGGAAGATTATGGACAAGGGCAACCGCATCTGGAGCTCTTGGGAGGAAGTGGAAGAATTCGCCAAGGAGAGCAACGAGGGTGTCATTCCTGGTCGGGTCTCCCAGTCCATGTTTCCCAAGCGCGAGGGATCCGACGCCTACGGCCTGCCTCTGGAGCGTTGCATGAGAGTTTACTCTCACCTGCAAGATACCGGCGGTTTCTTCATCACGGTTCTCGAGAAGAAGTCTGACTTCAAGGCCAAGAACGAAAACGTGCGCAAGGCCGCCGCGACAGCCGCCAACGGTGATGACAAGGCTCCTGCTAGTGAGACTGAGGAGCCTGCTCAGACGGATACCGCACCTAAGGCCGAGAAGCCTGTCCAGTCTGAACCCGCCGCTGAGAAGACAGTCGAGCCCGCCGCCGAGGATGTCAAGATGGAAGATGCAAACGGCACCTCCAACAAGCGTGCGCTCGAGGAGGAACCAGCTGAAGCCGAAGCTGCCAACAAAAAGGCCAAGACAGAAGGCGACTCGTCTGCCGCTGCCACGCCCGCTGCTCCCAAACCAGACCCTACGCATAAGCAGCAGAAGAAGCAGGGCCCTATCGAGGAGCCCTTCAAGTACCTGGACCCTTCACACGCGACCATTCAAAACATTATCGAATTCTACAAGCTATCGCCGCGCTTCCCTACCAACCGCTACATGGTGCGCAACGAAATGGGCGAGCCGGCCAAGGCCATCTACTACACGACAGCGCTGACGCGTGACATCCTAACGGAGAACGAGGGCCGCGGCATCAAGGTAATCCACGGCGGCGTGCGCATGTTCATGAAGCAGGACGCGCCGTCGGCCGAGGTGTGCCGGTGGCGGATCCAGTCCGAGGGCATGCCCATCCTGCAGGGCTACGTGGGCGAGCCGCGCGTGGTGCGGTTGACCAGCAAGGAGACGCTGCGCAAGCTGCTCATTGAGATGTTTCCCAAGATTAGCGACGGCGCCTGGGAGCGCTTCGACGAGATTGGACCGCGGGTGCGCGACGTGGGCATGGGCTGCTGCGTGCTGCGCATCGAGCCCGACGGGACGGACCCGGACTTTAGCGAGGCCATGGCGCTTCCGCTCTGGAAGAGCATCCACTCGCTGAACCTGATGCTGCCGAAAGAGGACCGCGCGGCGATGCTGCTGCGCATCTTCAACGACACGACGCCGCTAATCAACATTGCGCAGCAGCTGCAGCAAAAGGCAGAGGTGGCCAAGAAGCAGGCGGCAGAGCAACAAAAGAAGGAGGAGGAGGTGGAAGGTGGTGATGGGGAGGTGGAGGTGGATCAGACGCTGGAGCACGAGGACGTGGAGGACCTGCCTAGCCCGGAATAGAAGACGGCGCTAGGCGCAAAGTCTGCCATTTGGTCGATTAAACCATGGCTCGGATGAGTTGTTGGAATGAAGAAAAAAGGAACGAGAGAAGGAGGAAGAAAAATTGAGGAAAGGACAGAAATTGGTAGTCATGTTGTGAGGATTTAAATGGAGTTTTGCTCTTTTATTAAAAGTGTAGATTTTCAAGACTTTAATTCGTTCCATGACGGACTGGATGTATAGTCGAAAGATGATGGGTAAGGAAACATGTTCATTGGCTACTATACAAATGATCAAGACATACAAACCAGCTATTCCATTAGTGTAGAAACTGCCAATGTACAGAAATGTTATACAAATATACTACACTCTTCATGTCATGTAGCGCAACGCGCCTCATTCTCTTGCATGCTGTAAAATATCTACAAGGACCAAGTACGCCCCATAAAGGCATCCATCCTACTCCTGGTTGAGTAGGCCAACCGTCCAGTGCACGATGCGCTGCACGCCCTGCCCGTGAATGGCACTGACTGGAATCGCAGCGCAGTTCTTGACCCAGGCGCCGTCGACTACACCGCTCGGATGCGGCTCGACGCCGCTCGTCACCGACTCCAGATAGTGCTTCAGCGCCGCAAAGTTGTGCTGCGTGTCGGGCTGGTCCGCCTTTGTGGCGACGACAAACCACGGCTTGCCGGCGGTGTGCATGGTGGGCGTCGTGGTGGGCGTCTGCATGACGTGCTCCTGGGGCGGCATCATGAGGTTGACGGTGCCGCTGTTAAAGGGATCCTGGGCCTCGTCGGCGTCGGGGATGGTGGCGGCGCGCACGCGCTCCTCTTCGTCGCGCATGGTCGCGTAGAGGGCGACTTCGCGCCACAGCGCTTTGAGAGCGGCGACGGCGTCGCCCGCGGATAGGTCGATGACAAAGGCCAAGACGCCCGCGCGTTCGACGTGTCGCAGAAACGCGATACCGAGGCCCCGGTCGAGATGGGCGCCTTCGATGAGCCCAGGAATGTCGGCTACCGTGAACCTCGTGCACGCCTCTTCCTCGTTCAAGTACCCAGCCGCATCGTTATCAGTTCCGACCTTGGTTTCCTCGGTGCTGTGCCGCGGCCGGCGCAGCGCCCAGCGTTGTCTCCCCTCGTACTTGTCCAGCACCACGGTGCCAATGTTGGGCACAAGAGTCGTAAATGCCCAGTTGCCGACACGCGCGCGGCTATTCGTCAGGGCGCGCAGCAGCGTGCTCTTGCCGGCGTTGGGCAGCCCGACGAGGCCAACGTCGGCGAGCAGCTTGAGCTCGAGCGAGATGCGCAGCGTCGGGGCGGCTTCGCCCTTTGTGGCGAAGAGCGGGCGGCGGTGGGAAGGCGAGATAAAGTGCGAATTGCCGAGGCCGCCGATGCCACCGGCGGCGAGCAGGATGGGCCGCGGCGTGGGCCGCGAGAGGTCGAGGTAGATGGGACCGGGAGGCTGCTGGAGGAGGCGCGTGCGGCGCGGGAGCGTTGGAAATTCGGCGGCCTTCATGTCCGTCTTGGACATGCCCGGGTAAAGCAGCCACTTGTCGCGCTGGGGGTCTTCAGGAGGCTCGTCCTCGTCCATCTCGCCAGCCTCTTGCTGCAGATGCTGCGCGAGCTGCCCGTGCCTTTCTATGCCCGCGACATGGCGCAACCCTTTCAAACCCACAGCCGCCGCCTCCTCATCCTCCTCGGCCTTTGTCTTGTTATTCTTCTCCTTGGCCTGCCCGGCGTGCTTTTCCATCTTTCTCTGCTGCAGCATCCGCGTCTCAATCTCGTGGACGGCGCGGCGCCGGGCCTTCATGACCTGCTGGTAGGCGCGGACGCGAACGTTTTCGTCAGCGACCGGGTCTTGGCGCTCGAGCTCGCGAACAATGGTGCCGACGGGGACGGTGATGATGACGTCGTCACCGCGGACGCCGCCCTTGGAACTGCCCTGGCCGTTCTGTCCGTGGCCGGCGCGGACGAAGCGGCGGCGGGCGACCTTGTGCAGGGACGTCTGGCCGTGGGCGGCCTGGATGTAGACGTTACCGCCGGCGCCGCCGTCGCCGCCATTGGGCGGGCCGTCGGGTAGGTAGGCCTCGCGGAGGAAGGACACACAGCCGTTTCCGCCACGACCGGCGTAGATGGTGATTTCGGCATTGTCGGTGAAGCTGGAGGCGGCGTAGTCGTCCGGGGCCGGGTTGAGGCGCGATTTGGGGAGGTCGTTGAGGGTGGCTGTGGTGTCACTGGCGGCGGTGGTGCTGTTGCAGCGGCGTGGTGATGAACAGTCGTGTTTGACGGGCGTGGCGCGACAAGAGAAGGGTGCCGCTGGATATGATGTCGATTTCAGAGTCGAAAAGCGTAGGGCAGGGCAGCGAGGCGTGGCGAGAGCGAGAGTCGGGTAGAGGAAGGGGACGAGAGTGGTGGCCGTCAGCATGGCAGAGCCAGCGGGCGGGCGACGGCGAGCGACAACGGCAGCCATTGAAGCAGTGCGGCAGTCAGATGGAGCTGCTGGAAAATGGGTAAATTGTCGCTCCTTGGTATTCTAGCATGCGCCCTCTTGGTGGCCGCGGGTGCAGGCCGACTGAAGCTATACCGTATCTTGGTGATGCGATCGAAGGTTCCGTTTGTCCTTCAATCTTTTTTTTTTGGTCGATGCATGTCTAATCAGGTTAGCGAGATGAACACAACGGTGTTAGTGGGGCCGGCATGCCGTTGGTGGCCAGTTGAAGCGGAATTTGGTGCTGAAGACTGCTGTGGCACGCCCCTGTAGCTGCCAGTTACTGCTGTCCACTAATCCGTACAGCTGTTTTTGGTGTCCAAGACTGCTGTGATACGCCTTTGTAGATGGTCAGTTACTGCTGTCCATGAGTAATCTCAAAGGTAAGGTCTGCCATTTTGTTACACAACATCATCGAGTACATTCATGATGAATAGTTCAGGCACACAGATACGCGGTTTCGTTACTACATCTCTACGTTAGCTGGTTTTCTGCAAGTCATCCTCAGCATCGCTATAGATTGAAACCTGGTTCAAGCCCATTTGAGCGCCAGCAGGACATCTCTGTGTCACTCTCTCCCCGATTCACTAAATCACATCAACTCAAAGAAGATGTTCCTGGCACTCATTCACTCTGTGTCACTGCTGGGAGGGCATCTTTCTTCTTTCCCAGTGGACTGTCTCTGCACTGGCAAGTCAGCTGTCCTCGAGCTCACCTCTCCGACCCTGCCTACATGAAGCATCGACCTATTGTATCATTTTGTCGCCCCCCCTCCCCTTCACTTCCTAGTCGAGGCAAGCATAGTAACTGCAGCCTGTGCCCAAAATGGCGTGAGCGGCTTCCTATGTACCTAGTTACCTAGTTTGTTTGATTTCACCCGTCAATTACTCAAGTGACTGCTCATCACATCTACACACAAGGCAGGCCTTTCACTTTCACTCCCGGTACGCGCACTTCAAGGCCACACACACATAAAATAAATGTCCGCTTGTCAGAGCGTGTCGCCTGTGCTACGGTTACCTCGTACCTGCCTGTCCGTCTACTTCCCCGTCTGCTGGTGGTGCGCGCGACCTTGTGTGCTACGCTTCGCATCCGCCTCCACCTCATCACTGCCGCCTCTGCATCCTTTGCATCCTTTGCATCCTTTGTGGACCATCTCTACCGTAACCTTGTTTTCTCCCCCCCTTCATACTTCACTCGATAGTTTCATGGAATCCTTCCATTCACAGCTGCGGCCTGTCCCCTGCATGGTCACCACTGCAAGCCAATGCCTCTCTCTTACCTTGCTCACAGTCTAGACCCCATGCCGCGTTTCTCCATACAGCGATGCACTGATATACCACGTTTTTCCATTGCTTGCATTGGCTGACGTTTATATAATGCTCGGGTTACCCCCGCCATCAAGCCTTTTTCATTGCGTCTTTTTTTAGCCTAGATTTTGCACAGTATCTACCTTGTCATTTCTCCTCTGTCTGCCTGTTTCCCCCCGGCCGCCCAACACCACTTTCTCCCTTGACCACGCGCTGCCGTTCCCGTCATCGTTGCACAAGGCGTCAAGCGGCTCTCTCTCTCTCTCTGTCAAGGAACTCGACGACACTTGTAGCGTTCAACAAGTGTAGCTCTGTTCGGCAAGAAAAAACAAGGCCATACGATCAAGATTTGTGCCTGAATTGTTTCGCTTTAAAGCCAGCTTTGCCACGAGCGCGGCCGTGGACCGCGAGACCCTGAATTAAGCGAAACTTTTGACATTCTACGGTTGCAAGAGTATCAAGAAAGAAAAGCACCAAAAGAAAAGAAAGAAAAAGAAAAAGAAAAAGAAAAAAAAAGAAAAGGGTTTATACAACATTCCACAGCCATGATGGGCTCTGCTGGCTCTGGCAACGCGAAAGTCGACCCAGCCTGCGCCATCTGTCAAGCCCCTGCCAGTCAGCTATGCGGCTGCGAGGCTCACGCCCTCGAAATCGCCCTCTCCCAAGCTGAAGATTTATACTTCCCACCAACCATGCGCAATGTCCGGTACGTTCTTTTCTTTTCTGTTTCTTTTTTTTTTTTTTTTTTCAACACCACTTCCACTCACACCACCACCATCAACAGCTCCTGGGTCCGTCGCAACGCCCGCGACTACATCCTCGGCTACTTCCATACCCTCTCCGAGCCCTGCAAGGACGCCTACGCGCTGCACCTCGACACCATCAAGGCCACCTGCCTAGCGCGCTCCGACCCTAGCTCCGGCTCCGGCTCCGGCTCCGGCTCCGGAAACAACAACACCAATGTCCACGTTGCCCGTGCCCGCGCAGAGTACCGCCGCAATATTGACCGCGCCTGGGCGCTCGCTGTTAAGCGCTACCCCGAGGTTCTCAACCACTTTTACTCCCTCGTTCGCATCACCCTGCCCGGCGACGACGACCCCGCCATGAAGCGCGTGCCGGGTTTCGATCGGCCGCCCAAAGGGGGGGACACGCGGCACCGCGCAGATCGCCGCAAGCCCCCTGTGCGTTCACGGTACGGACACACCCCGCCATCGCCGCAATATCCGGCGCCGCCCACGACATCAAGGGGGGCATCTTTCAAGGGACCGCCGGCCCCGCCTCCGCCACCGCCGCTGTTTTCGATGACACCGGCGTCGTCGTCTAAAGCACCACCACCTATGCCACATATGCCGCCGCCGCCACCGGGATAGATCAGACGGAGGAAAACGGCACACAAAGGCTGAGACGAATACTTACATCTCTAGAAAACACAACGATGACATGAAAACGGAGTCTCTTGGTTTATTCTTGGTTTATCTTGGTTCATTTTTGTTTCGACTTTGGCTGAGCAAGTTCTGCCACCACCTTGGATGCATCTAACATGGCGTTTATTCTTTGCAAAGGTCCGACAGAATGAAACTGGACATACATTTCACAGGCCTTCTTACTAGCATCCTCTATCTTGTCTTGTTTATAGCTAATTTTCAATTTCTTCATTTTATAATTACCCCCTAACTCATTTCCCTCTTTTCACATTCGCTGCATCCTTCTCTGTAAAAATCTGCACCTTTTGAATCTGTACCTTTTGAACCCAAATCAAACGCTCCCCATGAAATCTCTGCCTTCTTCTTCGCCTTTATATTCGTACACAACTGAGCATCCGCTTCGGTATACGCCAAAAGAGTAGATGGTAAAAGGAGAAGGAAATTGAAATTTTTTCTGCAACTCAAAGGAAAATGGACGGAAATCAAAACTCATGACATGGCGGGTGGAGGATTTTGAAATGTATTGTCGTGGACATGTACGGGTGACGGGATGCAGGCAAAAGCAACCCCTGCTCCTCCGTGGAGAAGCTCAGTCGACTCGATCGAGTCGCTTAGGCCTCCTCCTTCTCGGAAATGGTGGCCTTGCTGAGATCCTCGGCAACCTTGTCGGCCTTGTCAGCCTTGTCGGCCTTGTCGCCGTTGGTGCCTTCCTCGTCAGTCTTGTCAAGCTCCTCAATTCTCTTCTTGGCAGCATCGATGTTCTATTACATGTTAGCATCTGGACCCCAAGAGCATCGTCGTGCAAAGATTCTTACCTTTTGGGTCTGGGCGGCCTGGTCACTCTTCCAGCTGTTTAGCTTGGCCTGAACCTTTTCAATGACGCCTGGGACGTCCTCGGCGCTCATGGGAGGGTCAATTCCCATAAAGGCACAGTCCTCAACGACAGAGGGAGGGCAGTTGTAGCCCTTGGCGGCAGTGCTGGCACCGCTCTTCTTACCCTTCTTGCCCTTCTTGGCGGCAGGGAGGTACTCCTCCTCGCGTTCCTCCTTCTTCTTGAGAGCGGTGCCCTTGAGGCCAGAGGCGTCGACAGTACGCTGGGCCTGGGCGGTAAGGCCACTGGCAGCCAGTAGAGGAGTCTTCTCGGCCGTCTTTTGGCTAGGGTCGAGAAAAACGAGCAGGTTGTTGGCGCGGCGAATCTCCTCGAGGAAGGCAGGGTCGCTGGCCTCGGAGAGGAGGCGCTCGGCCTCGGCCTTCTTGCGCTCGAGGTGATAGCGCTGGTTCTCGGCCTCGCGACGCTCACGGGCCTTTTCGCGAGCCTCGCGTGCATGCACCGCAGCGGCCTTTCTCTGCGAGAAGTAGTCGTCCCTGAGCTTGCGGATGGCCATAAAAGTCTCCTGCTGCTCGGCGTGGAGCTTGGTGCGCTCGTCACGCAGGCTCGACAGGCTCTTGTAAGCGGTGTCTTGCTCAGCCTTGATCTGGTCGAGCTCGGCCTGAATCTTGTTGTACTGCTCGGACATGGCCTTTTGCTCGGGGTCCTCCATACTGTCCTTGATCTCCTTGATCTTGGCGCGCAGCTCATCAATCTGCTTCTGCGAGTCGTCAAACTGGCCAAAGTTCTTGCGAATCTTGCGCAGCGAGGAAATGTCGGTGAGGGCCTTGCGCTCGTCGACGAGCTTCATGGTGCCCGAGTTGACCTGGGAATCGAGGTGGGCAATCTGGCGATCGACGTCCTCGACGCTCTTGTAGGGAACCTTGGCCTTGGCGGTCTTTTGCTCAGAGATGCGGCTGCGAACCTGCTCATCGAGACGCTTGATCTGATCGAGCTTGGAGGTGCGGGCGTTCTTGCCACCGGCTTGCTTTTGGCGGATTTCGTTGGCCTGAGTGATGAGTTCCTGGCGGCGCTTCTGGGCGGGGTTGGGCTGATCCTTATTCTTGTTGGGCGTGGCAAGGTCGATCTTGGCCCTGACAGCGTTCTGTCCAGATGTCGGGTCAGCAGGTGGTCAAATAGGAGATGGCGCACACGGGCTGGCCAAGTGCACAGCGCAGTGTGAGCATTGAGTCGCCCTGGGACTTTCTCTGGGCGTTTATTTGGTTGGCACATACCAGACGGTCCATGGCAGCCTTGTGCGCCTTTTCAGCCTTTTCAAGTTCAGCCTTGAAGACATTCTCGTCGGGCTTCTGCGGGCGAGACCCAGCAGGGGCGGAAGCGGGAGCGGAAGCGGTAGCGGTCTCGGCAGCCATTGTGTCGGCGGGATGAAGTTCAGAGAGGTTCCCAATGAAGCAGGTCCAATCCGAGATTACAGAAGTCTTCTGTTGCAAAATGACAAGAAGAACAGAGACAGGTTGGAAAAGGTCGCCAGGATGAGGAACTGACAAAGTTGGTGGACAGATGGGAAAAAAGGGCCAGCTGGGCTTAAAAAAGTGGTCAATGTGCAACGCTGGTCTCGGCCCTTCCCCCACCAGTTACAGTGGCGCGACCAGGAACTCTATCCACGTTGTCCCTTGGTGAACAAAGGGTCTTTTTTATGGGAGATGTCTTTGAAAATGTAAACTTTGCGTGCAACTATTCGGATTTTTCTAAGTCTCTGTTTTCGAGAAGCATTTGAACAAGTTTGCTGGCCATTTGAGTTGCGGCTGGGAGATGAATTAATTTACACTTTTGTGGGCGTACAACCTGACAGTGTGGAAGCAGGCGAGTCCGGAGTCGCCTATCCTGAAGCCGGGCACCGTGAAGCTTCACATGACAGCATTGTGTATTGTACAATGTACCTGAGCGACCTGAGATATTTGGGGCGACATGATGCAGTCAGCCAAACCAAGCCCAAAGGCTGCCTACCAGCACGCAAGTTGGTAGTTGTCAAGCCGGGCAACGTAGAATACTGAACTCAGTCTCCGTAGTCGAAGCAAAAAGGTCCCAGTGGGGCTCTTCCAGGAACAATCAACGAATCACATGACCCGTACCGCCAGAAATTCTCAGCGGCGTGCGAACCTCGAGCAGAGCACGACTGGCGATATGCGATAGCAACTTTTTTTCCTTTACCCTCATTGACACCAACCAGGCGGCAAATCTCGACCTCTACTGCCGCCCAAACTGCATTATATTCTCATTCCTCACCATTTGTTCTGATTGTTACCTTATTCTCTCCTCCTGTTTCTTTAATTCCCTACACCCGCCACGATGGATGACCTCCCCAACGATGCGCGCTCCAAGGAGGTTGTGAGGCTCTGGAGAGCATGGAAGACGGTGCACGAAATGGTTGCCGACCGAGTACGACTTTTTTTTCTTTTTCTCTAGATCCAGCCAGCGCAGACAAGCGCAGACATATGGCAAGACGCCGCGCGAGGAGCTAACAATCTTTTGTTCTTCTTTTACAGGACTACGAGCTCGCCCAAGACGAAATCAACATCTCCCTCGAACGTTTCCGCAGCGAGTTTTGCAACCCCGACGGCACCGTCAACCGGGCCAAGCTGCAATTTTCAGCCCGCCCCTCGGACGCCATGCTGCGCAAGCACACGCCGCCCGCCACCGACGCCAACCCAGACCCTTCGCCCGACTGCGGCCCCATCTGGGTCGAGTTTCTCGCCGACAAGCAGTTTGGCGTGGCGCAGATTCGGCAATTCGCAAAGTACACCATTACCAACAACTACAAGACGGGCATCATGGTGACGCACGTTGCGCTCTCGCCCGCCGCGCGCAAGTCGCTCGCCTCCGTCGAGAACCTCGCCAAGATTGAGTGTTTTCTCGAGGACGACCTGCTCGTCAACATTACTCATCACGAGCTCGTGCCCAGACACGTCTTGCTCTCGCGCGAGGAAAAGGTGGCGCTGCTTAGGCGGTACAGGCTCAAGGAGACGCAGCTGCCGAGGATCCTGGCCAAGGACCCCGTCGCCCGCTATCTGGGGCTTAGGCGCGGGCAGGTGGTCAAGATTATTCGCGTGAGCGAGACGGCGGGTCGGTATGCTAGTTATCGACTATGTGTCTAACTAGGCGAGAGAGAGTGAGGAGGATTTTGCCATGTTACGGGTCGGCGTTTTTACGGGGTAATACATATTTTCCAGTTTCTTTCGACATCAATTCCAAGCGCAAAGTAGCTAGGGATCTAGCATAAATGAAGAAAACCAACCAATCAATCATTCTTGGTCGAAACCTGCCCAAGGTACATCACCTTGATGTAATTGACATGCAAAGCACCGCTTCTCGATATAGAAAGACATCACTCCAGTGTAATTGACACGTAAAAGGAGAATCCTCGATGCAAAAACTACCAAATATAATGTAAAAGTTATACACTGGCACATTTACTTGGTACTCAGCAGTGGTAGGACATGGCAATAAAACTACCAAAATCCGAGGAATGAAAAGTCACAACACGTGTATTTGGTATCAGGTCATTACTCGTTGCACCACAACCCATGTGCATTCCTATCAAAATCGTCCATTGTGAATGTCCCGTATCCAAAAAAGAAAAAAAAAAAACAGGAAGAAAAAAATCACCCAGGGTATATATGCGCCAAAAATGTGTAGACTAATGTATCCAAACCCAATGTAAACGCTCTGATTCATTTCCCATGCCCAATGCCCGTGACCTCAACCATTATAATTTACAAACAGAAATGAAAGAGTCGTTGCGAGATGTGTCGTTGAATGAAAGAGGGTCGGCATGTTGACTGACTCAGTCAAAGGGTGTGCGTGTTTGATGCTCTTTGACACGCTATTTTGGAATTGCCATGAATAGTCTACATAGGCTCTGGCTGCTTTCGAGGGTGGTCTTGCAGTTCATAGGCCGACTGTGGAATAGGTTGTAGCTCGGTGCCGGTGTTTGATATAGGGCGGCCGGAGCGCGCCGAGCGGTTATTTAGCGGGCTGAACAAGACGCCGAGATCTGACAACAGCGCCGTTGAACCGCGCCGCAAGCCAGTCGAACTGGCAGGGACGGCATTTGCCGGAACGCCGTGGGAAGAGCCGGGCCCAATGGTGGATGAGGTGTGGCTATCACGGCGATAGCTGCCGCTGCTTGTTCCCACAGAACCATCTAATAAACCTCCGACATCGAAGAAAGTCATCTTCTTGCCCCCTTGGTGGGAGTCTGTTTTTGAGAGGCGGTCGTCGGGGAGAATGGCATCGTCGCTAGCCGCTTCGCCGCTCAGTGTACTGTTATGACGGGCCCAATCCCCTTTGAGATCGGCTGGTTTGGCCACGATGGCGCGGGTTGGGGTTTCACGCAGCTTCGGGTCGACAGCCAGGCCGACGTCTCTGACTAGATCTTCATCGCTGCCCCAGTGTTGGTGCAGGGCGGGCCGTCGCGGGGCGTTACCGCGGTCAAACGAGTCGGCGGCCGAGTTGCGGCGGAATTTCTGCTTCTTCAGACCCCGGTCGCGGACGAATGAGCCAAGGACTAGAGCATTGGCGGAGGCCGTGGCAAACAGAATTTCGACCGAGGCAAGGAGTGATCGATATTGCTGGCGTCCGTCGTTCCAAATGATGTGCGGCACTCGATATAGTGTAACGCAAACAATGGATAGGCTGAGAGAAAAGAGTAGCACAAGCTGGATCTTGCGCTTGAGCTGCATGTGGCTGTGTAGGATAATGGGGATGGGGAAGATTACGAGCAAGAGGTCGGTCAAGACGTTGCAGGTGGCCATGGTGAGGAGCTGAACGTAGCCCTGACGGCACTGGCCACCAGGATCGGGCAAAACTTGCCAGTAATGGTGAAAGGGTCGGCATTCGGCCAGATCGCTAATGACGACGGCGATAAAGGTGGCGAGCAGGGTCCATCGCAGGGCCACCATGGTCGTTTGATAAGATCGCTGCCAGGTAATGCCTGTGATTCGACGGAGGAACTCGAGAATGGCGCATTTGAGAACCCATAGTCTATATATCAAGGTCAGCACGCTAACTGGGAGGAAAGAATGTCTCGACATGTAGAGGGCGGTGAACTTACGTAGCAGCATAGAAGAAGCGGCTGAGCAGGACAAGACCGCTGGCTATGCTCTTTTTTTGCAGCTGCTGTGTTGATAATATGACGCCCGTGTAATCTGCATTATTGGTGCCGTGCAGGAGAATGTAGTGAACGCAAGCCATGCGCAGGGCGAGAGGGATGATGGCGAGGGCGGCAATCTTGTCCTCGAGAAAGAGACGCTCGGTGCGGATAAAGCGGCCAGCGACGCGCAGGCAAATCATGACGGCGCAGAAAGACGTCATCCACCAGCAGACGAGCAAGGTGGGCTTGTCATGGCGAAAGGGCAGCAAGCTGGGAGGATCCGAGTAAAGCGTCATGGTGTCGGAATGAAAGCCGCGCCCGCCGTCCCTCCGGGGAGGATGCGACGAGCGAGGTGGGAGGGTGAAGAGGTCAGCGAGTGATGAGCTTGATGTCGTAGGGCGGGGCAATTAAAATGCCGTCGTCTGTGGTCTTGGAGCCAGGATGGGTGCTGGCGCAGCGGCCGGGGTGTCATGGGCTTGCAGGTTTATTGTATGGCGGGCATGAGACGGAGGTGTGATGGCGAGGGTTTAAAACCGACGGCGTATGTGTGAGTAAGAAGGGCCGATGCATGGAGCGTTGGAAACGGTCGAAAAGAAAACAAGTACGGAGTAGGAGAGCTCCAATACGGCGGTAGGTAAATTTGATAAATATTGCGTGTGGCAAGTTGGGTAATGCAGGTCTGGTCAGGTCGATTGGTGCAGCCAACTGATAGGTACCTAGGTAGGCAGGCAAGTAGCAGGCTGGCTGGTGGTCGGTCGGCTGGTTGTGAGGTAGGTGGCAGGCGGAACTGGGCGTTGCGCAGCTGTGGCCGAGGTCGGGCGGTCTAGCGGGCAACAACGCAGAAGCAAAAAAGGACAGATGCTACATCCGCGAGCGCAGACGGGGCAATGTAGGAGAAATTGTAGGCGAGCGCGCGACGATTGAAAAAAAAGAGCAGCAGTCGAGGATTTGCAGAGTGTAGAAAACAAAGAAGCCAGAGCTTTTGCGGAGGCGGAGTCGTTGTCGAGTCGAGTGGATATTATCGGAGACGAACGAGGCCGTGGGCAGTGGGCGTGGAGTCGTCTTGGAGAGAAGGCTTGGGCGAGTGGGAATTGAGAGGCACGCTAATAAAGAGGGCGCGCCTGCAGCAAGATTAGTTTATCATTGAATGGTAATAAAAGAGCTGCCATGCGAAAAAGCAAAGGGGGTGTAGTACTTGAGCCACTTGAGGTATCAGTAATGTTTAATGCAGCGGAACAGGTGGCTGCCTGTCGTTCTTGCACAGAGAGAGGGGCGTATCTACAAGGTAGGTACCCAGGTGGGCATGCGGGATGCTGCTGAGAGTGGTGGCGCGGTGCCGCGAGAAGCCGCGAGCGATGATGATGATGTAGTCTAGCAGCACATTGCTGGTCTGAATTGGACAAGGTGGAAAGGCATCGAGGCTTTTGCGGTACTTTCAAACGCCGACAAGCCAAGTGGCCACTGATATCGTTGTTTAGGTAGGTAGTTAGAGCCTAGCGTAGGGTACTAAGTATTGGCTGGTGGGGAAAAGCCATGTCAGGATGCGCGGCGCGGCGCAACAACCAACCGACCTACATCGTCGTTTGCCTTTTTTAGAAGAATACTTTTTTTTTTTTTTTGAATTTTAATAGCGTGCCAGGTACAGGGAGGGCCTCGGCCAACTGACTACGCCCGGTCTATGCGCTCTTGATCGTCCATATTCAATGCAAGTCACAGGATTCTTCATCAGCGCTTCCGTCAGTCCCGTCGCTTCACTCCTGTACTCGAGCAAGGCAAAGTAACTAGCTGGCCATCAATGTTTCGAGCGTTGGGCTTCTCTGTCAGAAGACATCAGATGATGTCGCGTATCCAAAACTCAAAAAAAGATTCAAAATTTGCACATGGCACAATCCCACGTTTCCATCCTGCTAGTCTGGAACCATTGGCACGAACAGCTGCCCAACAGCCTCGCGCTGGCGCAGCATTGTGCCACAGGTACACAGGTACCTCCCCTGTACGCTGGCCCTCGAGTACGTATTTCTCTTCAAATCACCCATACAACGCTCATACGTATGCTGACCTCCTATCAGCACTGCGACGGTAAGTAGCAATACCTCGCTTGCTCGCTAATAATTTACTGCCTTTCATTTCCACCCAACCAACCGTCGCAACCGATAATGCCTCGAAATTTTGTTGGTTGTTCGCCATTTAACATGCATGCATGCCGCCCAAACGTCATTCGACTTTTTTTTCCCTTGTTCTACCAGTACTTAATCTTCTTCAATATTGCTGCATGACGGACCAGCGGCTTCCTTCCCAAGAAACAGCATCGTTGCGAAATAGTTATGCAAAGGACCCGTGTCACGACATGGTGCAGACTTTTCTCCTCCTGATTCGTGTCACCAAATCTCCCTCCCACCTCCGTCATGATCCCGCCTGTGTGCCCTCCACCTCTCACCGGCCTGACTGAAATGAAACCACGAGTCAGCCTGCAACCTGCAACCTGCAACCTGCGGCGTCCCACGGCCTCTACAAAAAAAAGATGCTTCGACCAAGTCTTCACTAGAGACGCCTCCCTCAGCCATGGCGCGCGCCTCAAACGAAGCGTATCAGGGAAAAAGGCTAAACGAAAATCCCCGCCATTTGACTGATAACGTCGACGCCAGGCCAGGCTTGAACTAATTCCAACGCCGAGCGCTGGGTTGCAGGACACTAGTCGACGCCTCACGACGGAGAGTTGACGCCATAATAATACAAAGGAGACTTGTCGTTATCAACGTGGCAACGCATCAGTCGGGCGGCCTGCTTCATTACCCCAGAGCCAAGCTATGCCATGTAATGTACACGCACAATCACTCATCATCGGGCATTCCCTCTTCCGTATCCAAATTATCCCGCTCCGTATCACCATCCAGCCACCACCGCTCGGCATAGTCTAGGCGTGCCCTCTCCCATTCTTTCCACGGTTGACCTGTGCGTCTTCCAGGTAGCTCGTCCTCGTCAGAAGCTGAATTTTGTGTAAGCGAGGCTCGTTCATTATGACCCAGCGCCAGGCGTCGGCGGAGAGCACTCTACCCGTGCCATTGCCTCTTGCACATCTTGCGCACTCGCGCCTTTTTTCCATCCTTCTAACCGCTTCTTTTATTTCCGGCCGCATGATTACTTTTTTCCCTCTCAGGCGGCTCGACGACCCAGTTCTGCAAGGCGTTCAACCGGGCCTCCACGTCGGTGTGCCTGCCTGTCCTGGTTGCCTGGCAAGGGGTGGACACAAAAACATGGCGGGTGTACACTGCTTTCGGCCCATGATTAGCGGTGGTTGTAGGTAGTTGGACTAGCGCCATGTTTTTGGTCCACCGAGTGCCTGGATTGCAGACCCCGGCGACTCTAAACGCCTCTGATTCACCCTTCACCCTAAAATACTCGTCAACAATGACATTGCACTCTTTGTCTGGAAATCAGTCCGGGAGGCGGCTTTTCCCCTCAAAAAAGTGAGACACATTGCATTTACCCGTCTGGCTACTGGGATCATGATGCCGGCCTTGCCATTGCCCATTGAGCTAGTAGCACATCATGGCGAAATGCACACGAAAGTTTCCCATAAGAGATGAGCCTTGTCTCGTCATTATCCTACTACTACCAAGACTTTTTGTTTCTTTAGTTGTCGGCCGCAGCTCCGAGTTTCAGTGCGACCGCGTTCCGCCTCGCCTCTTATTAGTTTCCCCTCAACCCGATTCTCTGCCCACCTCGATGCCATCAGGCTGCGCATCGCTTCCCAACCAGGCAATACTGTGAGACGCATACCTCGGATCCGCATTCATCAGCGACCTATCATATTGCAACAAAAAAAAATTGTATCGTGTATTCGTGGGTTTCAAAAGTCAATTGATGACGAAAAGAACAGCGAAATGCAGTCGAGTAAATCAATGGCCTAGTTCTGCAAGTTTCTTCCATCTTTTGACGCGACTACCGCTCTTTGCTCCTTCAAACAAACCACAAAGTTAGCCGTCTGCTTCCGAAACCGAAAGCCGCATTTGTCTATTAAATCAGTCCACATGCGCTGATCTCGGCAAGAAAAAAAGCAAAGGCTTCACCATGTCTTGGATCCCGATATGTGAGGAATCGATGGGCCCACGGCACAGGTGAGGCTGAACCCCCCAAGGGTGACAAAACAGATCGCCGGCACACGGAGTAAGGCTTATTCTTAATGATAGGAAAAAAAAAGGATAAAATCAAAAGCAAATCCCCTAATCAAAGTATCTGCTATATAGAGCATGATATAAAGAATTTGATCGTATTTATCTTATATTTTATAATATGTCGTGCGTAGAGAAATACACTGTTGTTGCTGATACGTCTGCTTGAGCACCGGCGGTCTGTTTTATCACCCTTGTGACCCCCAACAACAGCAACATTTCTCCGCTGCCCACACAAACCACACCTCAAACAAAGTAAGCATGCACCTCGCAAATCTTGCCAGACGAGGCCCGATGATGGGTGGCACGGATTACGTTCCGCAAGACAATTTATCAAGGTTGAAGAAAGGAAAGCGGGACATGCGTTTGCTACTTGCCACGCCCAGAAGAAAAAAAAAGAAAAGAAAAGAATTGCGAGTACGTGTCTAGCAAGCCGCATGACCATGCGTCGAGAACGACAACAATGTATTCGTAGTCATCTTAAGACGATACTGAGCCTTGTTGACACTGTCCTCTTCATCACTCTCTCTAGAAACGCCGGAAACTGACGACGAAAAGTGATGGCATTGAGGTATAGAAGGCAAGCACCATAGACAAAGCTTACATCCAGCCCCAGCCTCTCTCGTATAACGAGTAGTTCTAGCAGCGTTATGCTTAACATGTATGGCGTGATTTATGCCGAACAATGCCACATTGGCGTGGCTGCGTTGGGGTCAACTATATATAGTCGATAAGTGCTGGAGCTCAGACACACTACACAATCATTTACAACTCTGCCTCTACTCTGCATCGCGTAAAAGTGCAAGAACAAGTTAGCTACTGAATTTTCTCTTCCACTAAACCAGCTGCAGCTCCTCCACCACGGCCTTTACGCTGGCCTTGTCCGCTTTCCCCCAATCTACACCCAGGAGCACATCCGCGCCCGCGCCGTCCTCGCCACTTCCCACCAGCCCCCAGAGCTCGTCGACCACCGCCATGCGCACCCGCGGCCACGGGTGAAACATGAGCGCGCCGAGCCTCTTCCTCGCCTCTGGCGGCCCCTGCTCCGCCGTCTCCACCATGGCCGCCACGCAGCCGTACACTTTGACGCAGGCAAGAATCTTGCGCACGTTGCCCGTCTTGTAGCCGGCCCGCTGCGTCTGCAGGCACAAGCTGCGCAGGCTGACCGTATCGATGCCGGCACCGGCGCAGCGCTGGAAAAGCCCTGCGTGGAAGAGATACGCAATCACTTCGAGAGTCGGCACGACGACGCGGTCGTCGGATAGGTAGGCCCCGAGGTTGTGGACGAGCGCGCCGCACACCTGCCGCAGGTGGTCGGGCGCGGCCTGGCAAAAGGCGACGAGAGCGGCGCGGCTGGTGATGATGAGATCCTCCTGACCCGTGTCGGCCGACGTGACGAGACCGGCCATGAGCTGCGAGGTCCAGGATACGGGATCAGAGGTGGCGATGGCGGCGACGGACTTGTGCAGCTTGCCGTAGGAGAAGAGCTCGAGCAGCGTCGTAAAATACTGCTTTGAAGAGGCGGAGAGTTGATCGAGGTTGTTTGTTTCGCTGCAGCGGTAGAGGTTAGTTTAGCATTTGATGTGATGAGGTTGAGCAGCGTAGCAGTACCTCCTTTGTATAGTCATTGACAGCACCGACTGCGCCTCCGGGCGGACCTTGTCCAGCCTCTCTACCGACAGACGCAAGGTTGCGTAGAAGAGCTTTTGCACCGATTGCACCACCCACTCTTCTTCCCCAGTTGCCTCGCTGATCTGTGCCCACAGCACCTGGACCGCTTTGAGCGCCTGCACGCGTACCTGCGAGCCGACATCGCCGCGCGCGTTCGTCGTGTAGTCATTCAGGCCGTCCACCAGCAGCGGCAGGAACGCGAGCGGTTTGCTGCGTAGCAGACGCGTGCGCACCAGACTCTGCAGCAGAGCCACGCGCGTGTCCACCTGCCGGTCGGCGAGCCAGCGCGCGACCAACGCCTCGCTCACCACGTCGTCCCACTCACCGTGCTGCGAGGTTGCCTGTGCCAGCGGCTGCGCCATGGCCAGCGCGTGGAAGTAGGCCTGGCCGATGGTGGTGGCGCTGCTCGCCGAGCGGTATTGCACGAGCTTGGCCCATTCTAGCAGCAGCCGGGTGCGGTCCTCGTCGGTAGAAATGATCAGCAGGAGCAGAGCTGCAGAGGATGACGCGTCGACAGTCTCTGGCTCGGAAAACTCAAGCCATGTGGCAATGAGACTTTTGAGCTTCTCGGCGAACTCTGCTATGGTAGTACTCCGTGGCACGTTCTTGCGGACGTTTTGAAGAAACTCGATGACCTTCATGCCGGAACTGCTAGGGGAGAGAAGTTTTGCTCCAGACTCGAGGACTTCATCTCGCGTGTTGTAGCCTATTAACGCTTGTAAAAGAGGCGTGGTAGATACAGCGACTCGGCTCGCTGCCTCCGCAATGAGCTCTGGCCGCCTATACGTTGTAGCGTGGCAATCCTGCAGGATATGAGAGACTGCTGAGACTGCGGTGACCGTGCCCATTTCGGTGTCCGCTCCGCCAGAGCTTTCGAACCCTGAAAATTGGTCAAGAAGTGAAGATAGACACAGCAGCAAACCATGCCGCTCTTCAACTTTTCTTGTTGCCAATCCCTGGAGTCTGGCCAGCACCATATTGATAGATGTTTCAAAGAGACTGTTTGATACCGAATGTTCCCCCATCACTTTAGTGAGAACTCCAAACGCGACTCCGGAGTCTCTCCGAGACGAGGCATCCATATCACCGACGCCGCGCCAGCCTAGAATGCCATGAAGAAGAGAGTCGCCATATTGGTGGGCAAGCCGCGTCACATTCGAAGCTACCTGCTGGATAGCCCTCGAGCGTCTGGCGACAGCGTGGTAGTCTACAATTTGCACGACTGAGATGCCTTGCTCAACGGTGTCCGGGTGGCGGCCAATGAGCTCCTGCAGAGCGGCCGAGGAGCCGCGGCGGATGTTTCCAAAGGGGTCGAGACAGGCCGCGGTCACCAGCTCCGTGGCAAGGACTTGGATGATGGAGCTGTCCGGCGGGTGCGCCTTGGCTGCAAATACCGAGTGGGTTGGAACGGCGAGTAGTTCGGCGGTAGTGTAGCGACGAGCGATGGCCCAGACGCCAAAACATGCAGCATCGCGAACGTTGGCGCCGACGCTGGTGCCAGCCAGAGATCGCTGCTCAAAGGATAGTCCGAGTAGTAATGCGTGTATAATGTCCGACAGCTGGTTCGCGGGTGGTGAGCGCCGGTACAGAAGGTGGGAGAGCGTGAGGACTAGGCCATGCCACTCCGAATGGTTGACTGCCGACAAATCACGCACAGGTCGTGCACCTTGTTTGATCTCTTCCTTGTTCCACAGCACATTGCGGTTGAGCGACTCAAGTACGGCCTCGACAACCTGAGAGGCCATGTCAGGGTCAAGCTTGAGAGTAATGACACTTAAAGATTTGCTTGCCGACATGCGCACAGGCGTGTCATTGTCCGACAGGCTGTCCAGCAGATATCCAATCGCAGTTTCCGTGTTTTCCATGCTCTGCATGTCCTGTCTACTGCCGCGCAAATACGTAACAACCACCGAGCGGATGACCTTGATGATCATCTTTCGCGCCAACGCCAGCGCATTGACAGCCTTGGATATATTAGTATCATTCAGAGTGAGAGTATGCACGGCATTGAAGATCAAGGAAAGATGCGCGTCCAAATCTGAAGTTTCAGACGACGAGCGCAAAACTCCGGCGAGAAAGGAAAGCACGCCCAGATAAAAGTATGCCGGGCGCGGCTCGACGCCCTTTTGCGGACGGAGCGAGGTGATGCCCCAGTTGATCAGACTGTTCAGCACGCCCAGAGTCTGCATGTCCTTGCGCATCGCCATTCGCACGAGCAGTGCCTTGGCGGCGTCGCGCTCTTTGCTGGCCGCGGCCAGGTACTTGATGGCCAGCGGCAGAATCCGCAGCGTGATGCCGGGCAAGTTCTCCTGCAGCTGCAGCCCGTCGATTCGCGGCACCGCATCCTCCTCAAACTCGACCGAGGAAATGGTCGCCAGGTCAAACGGTGCGAACAGTAGATGCGAGAGCCACAGTAGCACAATGTACTTTTGCTCCCACTCCCATCCCTTTGCAGGCGTGAACAGCGCGTCGCTGGGATCAAGCGCAGGCGCGCTGGCGGCTTGCGCCTCTGCCTCTTCGATGGAGGAGAGCAGTAGCTCGAGGTACTTGGCCTCGCCATTTAAGAAGCGCACAATAACCTTTTCGCCGCGCACCTTGCAAAACGTGTAGAGGATCTTGGCAATGGCAAAGGAGACGGGGACCAGGGCCTTGGACCTAGCGCTGCTGTCGCGTTTGCGACGCGGCGCGATCAGATCTTCCAGATACGACTTGGCCAGAAACGGGATCCATTTGGGGAGATGCGGGTCGAGCAGCTGAGGGAGCTCTTGGAAGTTGTCAATCACCTGGTGAATAGACGGTCAGCGGACGGGGCATTGGAGGCGTCTCGGCGTCTTGGGCCGCGAGACGACTAGATGGTAGAAACTTACGTCGCAGATGGCGGCAAATGCCTCTCGGGCGCGGACAAGAGATCTCACCCTTGTGCCGCCGCTGCCGTCCGGCTTGCGCAGATATGTGACCAGCGCCTTGTCGAGGTCCGCAAGGAGATCGGTAGAGATTTTCTGGAGCTTATTGTCCAGGTCCTCGTCGGCGGCGTTCATCTCTTCAGCGATAGTGAGTCCGCTGAAGACTCTAAGCGCAAGCGGACTTGTTAATCAATATCGCTCTCTGGCATGGAACTTGGTAGCCTGCAAGCCTCGTACCGCAACGCGGTGAGTAAACAGGCAACGGAAATGTCAACGAGCTCTGTTCAAAACCGCCGCAACAAAGTTCAACTGCTGCAGACTATAATTGGAGTCGTCTCCGGGTCCGAAATTGACCGACACTTATCAACAGGTCTCCGTTCCTTTGAATCGGCCGTTAGGATGCTCGAGCAATGTATTGCTGCGAAGGCGAGGTCAAGGCTTGGCCAACGACGCCGTGATCCACTTTGACTGGGATGCGGGCAAGCATGCACCATGGTACCGGCGAGTACAACATGAATATCATGCAAAATGAATCGTATTGATAAATTTTGCTTCTTCGTCTAGCGCTAGAATAATTGGGAATCAAGGATAGTTGAACAGAATTTGCCAAGTGCAGCGAGCGAGGCAATCATTGTACCTTGCCGTCGCCTTACACCATCAACCCAGCGGCGGAGCAGAACATGATAGCAAACTTGACACGCCATGTTTGACAACTTTTCATTACTTAAAACATAGATAAATATAACATGATTGAATAATTTCGCGCACCGTTGCCACCAATTATGCCGCCGTAATCGCTGCAACCAAAGCGTCCAGAGCACTGCTCTGTGTTGCGCTCGTAGCGTCAAAGTATGGGCCGGCCCAGGCGACACCGAGCTTGTTGGAGCTGGCCTCGCGATCATTCTTCCAAATGGATTTTGCATTGTTCAAGATAAAAGTCTTGAACTGCTCATCGGGATAGACTGCCTGCAGATAAGCCAAGTTACGAATGAAGATGCCCTTGAATTGCTGTCCATCCTGACCGCATCGACCAGGTTGGAATTCGCAACCTCCAACTTCCTCAAGGATACCATTCTTGTTGGATAATTTGGCAATAGCCGCCTTGGCAATTTTGGAGGCCGCTGTAAGGTGAGTTCTATCGCCAGTGGCGCGAGACAGCTCAACGAGGCCGCCGAGGATGACGCCCTGGTTGTACGTCCAAGTGGGCTGGCCGTTGTTTTTGCAGTCGCCATCCAATCCGTCGTTGATGAGATTGTCTGAATTGATCATGCCGCTATTGGAAAACCAGCTCCATTGGTCCTGTGCTATCTCGAGATATTCAGGTACGGTCGGTATGCGGCCCGCGAGCGACGCGGCAACGGTAAGATAGAGCTCGTTTGCGATGGCATTGACATATTTTCGCTCCTTGCTCCAGTAGATCCCACCATTGCAAGGGCCGCCGAGGCCAGTCTGCATATCCTCGAATATAGTGACAGCAGCATTCAAATATTTGTTATTGTAGGTGGCATCGTAGGCACGGATCAGGCCAAGAGCCCACCAGCCTTCATCGTCGTAATATTCATTGAGAAAGTTTTTGAAGCCTCGCTTGGCGGGAGACCCGTCGCGCTTTGTGGCGCAAGCGCCCACGCCGTTGATGCAGTAGTGGGATTCCATCATACCACCCTTATCAAAATTCATGTACTTTGTTGTCTGGACGTCGACAGTCTGGGCTCTCTTGAAGG
This sequence comes from Beauveria varroae, assembly GCA_030780425.1. Taxonomy (NCBI): domain Eukaryota; kingdom Fungi; phylum Ascomycota; class Sordariomycetes; order Hypocreales; family Cordycipitaceae; genus Beauveria; species Beauveria varroae. The sequence continues at coordinate 84,870 of JAPFUP010000091.1, read as the reverse complement.
TGTTCTCAATGTATTCGGTGGTTCCGATTGGTAGCGCAAAGAGTGCACCTATTCTGAGAAATTCGCTGAGGGTGGTGAAGGCGTTGCCGCTATTCCACCAGAGCTCGCCCCATAGACCGGTACTGTTATTGTACCAGTTCTTGTTCAAACTGTTGACACCGAATACGACACTTGGGCCGTAGAGGAGAGAGCCAGGAAATAGATGGAGGGAGGCCGCTGCAGGCGTAGCAGACGTTTGCATCGCAAACCCCAAGAGGAGGCTTGCGGCCCAAGACGACAAGGACAACATCGTGAGGTTGTTACTGATACGAAAGAATAGCACAAGGCCTCCATGGTTTGGGGGAATAGCCAAGGAAGATATATAAGTATAGAAAGTAGGGCTGATATGGAGTAGGGGACATATATGGGCGTGTGAGACAGGGAGGGTATGCATCGAATACGGCAATGCGGATATGGTTGCGCACTGGTACATCGCACTTTGACAGCATGACAGCAGCGAAAAGTCCAACCACGCCCAGGGTAATGGGTGGAGCAGACCGGCGTTCTTGAACAGAGCAACAACTTATTGAAGTCTGCTGACATGGAGCGTAGCCAATTGGCGCCATGCTCTCGGTGCTGCTGACGAGCGTCACCGGATGGACACATAGTGCAGAGTGCATGATCAAGTGTCTTTTGCCTGCATAGACGAGGAGACGCTGCAGCGCTACTACTGTGCAACCGTGCAACCCCTACTGGAAAAGTAGGAGAAGCAAGATCGAGCCGGCTGTGGAATGGCAAAAAAGAGAGGGTGTGGCGCGCGCATGAAGCGCGAAGACTAATTCGAAACTAGCTGGAGCCAGGGTGACAAATGTTCGCGATGACTTGTGACATGGGCCCTAAGTTATTTGAGAAGTTCCAGTGAGTCGATAATCTAGTAGTAGTAATGTGACGCCCGTCTTGTTGTCTGCATCTCTCATTTAACTATGCAGCTCTGGACGGCTACCATGACGGACTTTCTGGCGGCGGGGCGCGGCGGGGGCCGACACGTTGTCATTCTGTCACTTGACGCCGGTCCCCATGAGATTGATGGTGATAGGGCGGTATGCAATGCAACGCGGTGGCGCATCATAGCTATTGTACAGGCTCGGGTTGTGACGGACGTCATCGCCAAGGTTGCGTTGGAAGATGAACAAAGGGAGCCCAACGAGGAGACCAAAGGTCCTAGAGTCTCGAGAGTCACATCGAAGGTAAAGCGCAGATCGTCTGTCGCGACCAAAAGCCAAGCTGGTTGGACAGGCATGCATGTGGTTGTGGGAAAGAATGGGTTTGTTAGTTATTGTGGTCAATGAGCTCGGAAGGAACCCATTCGGCAGTGATGGGCGGTGCCAACTGGCAGCCACTGTGGCAATGGCGAGGTGGGGTGGCTGGTGCGCTGGCACCCAAATCTCGAGACATCAAGGGCGACTCCCGCCATCAAACCAGCATTCTCCGCACTCTCATCGCGTGAGAATTACTGTCTCGTATTGAAAATGCTTCTCAATATCCAAGTTGTCAGGTCCGAGGTCACGGCCGAGTTAAACCCACCCGCCCGGCCTTTACATATGCACCCGCAGGTATCTATCTATCTAGCTTCCGTGATCAGAGCCATGGTATGTACGGAGCACACCCATCTTGATACGATTCGAAACATGTGTCTACCCGCTCACAGTATCACAGCATGTCTCCGAGAACAAAATTTATTCGCGAGAAACGGCGCGTATCCGTTGTGAGACCTTCTGCGATGCGTATTGGCATCTGTCACCGCCAGAACAACCTACCAGAAAGGAGCCCTGCGGTTTTTCTTGTTAGCCTGATTGGCATCCGTCCCATCAATAATGATCGGCAGAGAGCGTGCCAACGCGACAACAATGGATGACGGCAATGAAATGCACGGTTCATCTCATACCGCTACCTAATTCCCGCAGCATGCCCGACCATTCAATTGTTGTTGCTGCTTGCCTGCGGCCATATCTCGCGGCTACCACGCGACAATTGTCTACGCGGCGGAGTATTTCCTCTCCCCGCTTGCCCATTAACGCCATACGCCATCGACTCGAAGCTGATGGATGGCCCGAATTACCTGTTGCTTCTTAGTCACAGTCAAGATCTGGTCATCTGACGCTAGCTAGTTAGCCTTACAAGGCTGCGAGCGATGGTCGCTTTCTGAGTATTCATACACCACCGCCCAATACTCTCGCGCGCTACATTTCACATAAATGCTCAGCAGTACATCCAACAAGGTGCGGATGACTTCATTCCTATTTAGTATGTATCCAGAAAGAAATGCATCCGTGCTCCTTGGCAAGCCGCTTCCTGGTAGCATGACGCGTCCCTGTTGATGGCTGGGCGCGCCAACTCCACTTCGGAACATTGCGAAGTGGGCTTTTGTTTCCGATTCCCACTCGAATCTGATGGTCAATCGGGAGTTCATCGCCAGATACTCGCAGCTCAATCAGGAGAGATTTCAAGCAATGGCATCTACTGCTGTTGTTATGCTCTGCATGAGACGGCCTCCGATCGGCCGTTCTGAACAGCCCCCACGTTGCGAGTCTGCACAACGGGGTACTGCAGATGCCCCTGATCTAGTGAAATTATAGGGCTATGGAGCCCCAACCACGTATGGGCAAACGGGCTAGCCAGGCCTCGAATAACATGGAGCCAGCCATGTAGTTTGGTACCCGCCTGCTGGCGTAATGGGGGCTGGGCGCAGTCGTTCGCCTTAAAATTGCTCGCTATTCTTATCACAAAGCAGCTCGCTGTGCTTCACGCTTCGTCCAACTACTCAGAATGGAGAGCCATAAAATATCAGCGTTGCATTGATGGTCTGATAGACGGCCCTCCTCCCCATACCACTTGCAATGGCAGGCTCTCCCCGCTCTCAGCAACTTTGCCTCGAAGCCTGAAAAACCACAGATGCAAGGAGTGCATTGTGGCTGTCAATGACGTTGGCTGTTGCGGGCGCAGCTCATCACTTATTAGCCCAATCAGTGGTACAGAGTACCATGATGCTGATGGGCTGGTTGATGTCATCGCTAGAATTGATTCGGCTTATTTGGAGTCTCTGTCTGACACCAACTTGCCGAATTTCGTCAAAAGGGGCCAAAGGTTGCCTAACCTCGCATACTAGCAACGCGTTCATTTCCCAACGGCCAGTCACAGACCAGCCTGTCTAGCTTCCTGTTTTTTTCCAGATCATTACCTCTCCGCCCGAATTCTGACACGGCAGAACACCTACGGGGCATCATGAGCCCTTCGCTGCGGGCGCTGCCCTCCAAGCAGCCATACAAGTCATTGGTTTATCTCGTCATTTGTGCAAGCATCTTCTTCGTCCTGTCGAGGTTGTACTTGACTTCCAACGAGGACTTGCTTACACTCGGCACCATCCAGGACTCACCAGAGACACATGAGCTATGCGCTTCTCATGGCTTCACTCCATATCCCGCGACAGCCTCGGGCTCCCGTCGAAAAATCTACGACCTGACAATGGTCAACACCGAACTCGATTGGCTCGAAATTCGACTCGATGCGTTATACGACGAGGTTGACCTCTTCATCATCGTGGAATCGCCAAAGACATTCCATGGCCACTCAAAGCCTATGCTAGCTAAGGACAACTGGGACCGCTTCGCCAAGTACCACAACAAGATGCTCTACCACGAGCTGGAATTCCCTAGCAGCTTCCATCCCCACCAGACATGGGATTTCGAATACCTGCAACGTGACGCCAGCTACGAGCAAGTCTTTCCCAAACTGACGGGCGACCGCGCCCCGCGTCTCGGCGACGTGCTCGTCGTCGCCGACGTGGACGAAATACCACGACCCGACACGCTACGTACGCTGCGCGCCTGTAACTTCCCCCGACGCCTCACACTCTTCTCGCGCTTCTACTATTACTCGTTTCAATTTCAGAGCATCGGACCCGAGTGGCACCATCCCCAGGCTACATTTTATGACGGCCAGCGGACGCTCACGCCCAACAACCTGCGCGCCGGTCGCGGTGGCAACTTCATATCGCGGTGGCGCGAGTCGGGCAAGTACGCCAACGCGAGCTGGCACTGCAGCAGCTGCTTTGACTCGATGGAGCTTTTTCTGAATAAAATGGCGAGCTTCTCCCACAAGTGGATGAATGGCGCCGAATACCGCGAGCCCAAACGCATCGCCAACGCCGTGCGCGAGGGCGTCGATATCTGGGGCCGCAGGTCGAACAAGTTTGAGCGGATCGAGAATAACCAAGACTTGCCAGCGCTGGTGAGAGACGACCCGAGGTACGCCTACCTGAAAGATCGCAGCGGCGAATCGGCTGGTATGAAGGACTATCCATAAGAAAGGCCTTCGGTCGACCAATGGAGTAATGGGATGATGAATGGTCTGCAGAGGGAACATTGGCGTTATCTTTAAGGGGGTATAAGCGTGCTGCTCGATTTCGGAAGAAACGACTGGAATTAGATGAGCGGTGAATGATTAAAAGGCTCCAAACAATCATATAATATCATGCCTGGATTCGAATCATCTCGGCAAGACATGTCTGGCCAGGAATTACGTTTTGCAAAAGTTTCGTACATCTCGACTGCCTTGGGCTACTGGTGCTGGGTCTGTTAAAGCTTGCCTCTCGAAAAGATATATTTGGATTTGCACATGAATATAATAATCTAGATCTAGAAGAAGCAAAGGTATCAAGAGGGGCAAACACCCCCGCATGCAGATCTAAACTACGCAAAGGAAACCGACTTGGCAGGGCAAGCCACCCCAACGCAAGAGAGAGCTGAAGCTTGCTCGTCACGGTTGAAAACAGCCCTTGCAATATATACAGGAAAAGTAAAAAAGAAACAAACTCTAGATTATTGCGCAAAAGAAGAAGGGCAAAAAAATAAAAAAAGGTATTAGAGGTCAAGACGTGCCCGCGCTTCCACCCGCTCCACATCGAGCATCAAGATCGGCTCGAGGCAATGCTCGGCGGGCCCTGCGCCTTGCGAACGGAAAATCTTGGCAGAATCGACGACGACTTGTTCTTTTCACTACTCAGGCTGCTCACCCTCTGGGCGGCGGCAGGCGACAGCTCCTGCACCGTGTTTGTATCGAGAAACGCCTGGGGAAATATACCCCATTTGCCCTTGGCATTTGTGCCGGACCAGCACCAATGTTCAGGATAGGGCCCTATGCATTCGCGTGTCAGTTGCATGTCCGTTTTGCATAGTTGCTTTTTTGCTTCTCGGAATATTGTGTGAGAATCTCACTTACAGCTTATGTTGGTAATGACTTCGTTCTTGTCGAACCTCAGCCACTCCGTCTTGTCCTTGTCCTTGTGTGCAAACTTCCATCTTGCCTTGGCTCGGATGTGACTCGTCCCGTCCATGCGAATGTCCCGCGACGGAGGCGGTTCCAGCCTCAGAGTCTCCAGAGGGACAGAGGCGTGCACGCCGTCGTACCAGCCCATGCACCACTCTCCATTGTACTTGGCTGGCCAGCTAAGACCAGTCACTTTGGAGCCGACCACGAGCTCGAGAGCAGGTGTGCGGTCTGCTAACAGTCTCTGACCATACATCTTACGCGCAGGTTCCCTGGCCACGCCCACGGGCATCGCGGCTATTTCTTGTTCATGCTCCAGTGCGGGGTGCGGCACCGGCGGCTTCATAAAGTGCAGGTCGTAATCGTTGCGGTATTGTTCGGGCACGTTCGGCTGATCAACAACGACGACGCCGGGCACCTCGGGTAGTGGCCTGGGATGGCGCGCGAGATGATTGAAGAGCGATTTGACGTTGAAGAAGACGGTGGCATCGCTGGGGTCCATGGTTCGTCCTTGGCGAATGCAAAACACACAGCCGTATAGAATATCATCTGGGCGTTTGGTGTGGACATGGCTCTTTTGAAGGAATCGCAAGCGGTAGCCGACACTAACGTGCCGAAAGTTGCCACATTCCTGTTTGCCCAAGTCATTCTCGATATCTTGGAAAGACAGCTCGAAAACACAGCCGGTGCAGCGCGCCACGGTTGCTGTTCCAGTAAAGCCCACCGGCCTTCGTGTCTTCTTGACACCTAGACCACCAACCACAACCTCTTCAGCTCCGCTGCAAAATCCCTTGCAGAGATAAAAGGAGGAATTGCTTCCAATCGAAGAATCTTTCTGTGACATGGTTGGTGCCGGCTCTGAGGGTCGACGATTTGACTCTACCACGATGAGGCCGTCGTCCACGCTCTGAGTGGGCATCATCGGCGGGCGAATAGAATTCCCAGCAGTCTCTTGTGAATGATCTGATATGCGTACATTGTTCAGATAAGGATCGAGGATGCTCTCTGCCACAGAGTCTGTCCTCGAACGACGCTGTGGAAGGCCGCCGAATGTGTCGCGATGTGTATCGTGTTCGGGGGCACCGGAACCAGACTCTAGCGACACCTGGTGCGTGTGATGTGTCCAATTTGCAGATTTAACGGATTGACCACTATCGGCGGCATGATTGTCGATGCTCTCTTCCTCCTGGAACGGCTCGAGCTTTGTGTTAAGATGTAGCGGGCTCCGCTGTGGACTGTTCGGTTGGTAGCCATAATGCTGATTCGTGAGGCGTCGCCACTCTGCTTCGTCATAGGGAAATGTATCAGAGGCTCTTTGCTCCTGCCCAGATGATTGCCCTATTGGACGACGTTGGAGTGTCGGGCTAAGCCTGCGCTGGCCAAAACTGACTGGCGATGTTGCCGAGTAGGAGGGCCGGTTCGGCAACGGAAGTGGCACGAGCGGTCGCCTTGGAACCGACTCGCCTTCCGTCGTGACTCCAATCTCGTCGCTTGGTCCGACAGTGGTTGTATCCCACGGGTCGGCCGAGGGTGGCCGAGGTGGTGGCGGCTGCTGAGGAGGCGGAGCTAGCTGAGAGGGGCTGACGACAGGCTCGTCCTCTGGGGCTATCACGCTGCTAGGCTCTCGATCGCGGAAGTTTTCAAGCTCTTCATTGGCGTAGTAGACACTCTGAGTTGCGCGCCGCGGAGCGCCTGGTCCTGGGCTAGAGGGTGCACCTGTCGCGCTTTGAACCGAGGAGCGTGGTGGTGTTGGTGGTATAGGAAAGCTTGGCGGGGGCATTGGCGAGGAGGGAGGGGAGAATTCGTTGACATATGATTGTGGTGTGTGGTCTTTGGACGGCAGCTTCATGCTGATTAAGATCTCGTAGATTCTGAGCGCAACCTCTCGTGTGAGGGCCTGGAGTTCGTTATACTTGTCGGCCTCGAACTCGTCTTCCTCGACATATTCGTCGAAGCCGTATACTAGACGGCTCAGTTTCGCTCGAGGTTCTTTAATTTCTTCTAAAAGAATACATTAGCTCGGAATGGATCACCGATGGTGGGACGTTGGGAAACAGCCTACCATTTTCTCGCAGAGCGTTAAGAAAGCTATCGCCGTATTCAGTGTGTCGCTTAGTACACTGGGGTTCGATTAACTTGACGGCCTTTTCGCCTTCTCTGAGAAGCTTCTTTGCCGCTTTGCGCATGGACTCGTTTTCACCAGCATTTTCCAAGGCCGTTTTGGCCTCTTCAACGACATCGCAGAAAGGCTTCAGTGTTAGCACGTTGACCTCTTCGTTCATGGTGGCGGCAATGGCGCAGGCAGACTGCTGGATGTAGGGTGTTTGCGTGTCAACTGCCTACGAGTCACAAGAATAAGGGGCCGGCCTTTGACTACAGTCTTTCAAATTGCACAGATCCTGCGTATCGTTAAGTCTGGGCGATATTCCTTCAGTGGCGCGAAAGTCGCGAGGACCCAGCGACCTTGGTATTGGTCGGCTGTTGCGCTGCAAGCCTTAAACAAAGGCGGCACGATTTGCGGCGTGTTGATGTAATGTAAAAGAAACGGGTCGCCGAGGAGTGCTTATACAGAGCCACGCGATATAGTCTGACCATTACAGGAGGAAGAAGTATGAAGAGAAGATGGATGTGAGTAAGCCTGTGGTTTCTCGGCCGCCGCCCAGTATTTGGGAGCACTGCGAACCGGGGACAGGCAATCAGCGAGACGGCATAATACAGACAAAGTGGTGGCTGCCGCAGGCGACGCCTCGTGGGCACGCTAACGCAGCCGCACGCAAGAACGCATCCCCGGACACTGCTTGAGGTTGGCGGGCTGAAAATGTCCGCATGCAAAAGCTGCGGAGCAGTGAGCAAGGGGCTGGCCTTTGCCCACTATCACGCAGGAATCTATTGGTGTTGAACCGCTGACAGGCTGGCAATGGCATAGTGTGAGGCAGACCGAAGGATTGGAAGAGGCACCACAACCACCACCACTACCATGACCGCCAACGGGCTAATCGGTTCCGAGCCAAACCTAGAGCCAGCTTGCTACCCTTGACGCAGTAACCGACGGCGCGCCCGTCTCTGGTTGATCGAAACCCCGAATCAGTGACGTACATGTCGCTGATGAGACAATCAAGAGCGATCGGAGGTGTCAACAGGCAGCCATGGTTACATGGTTCACCCGAGTCGCGTGTGCGAATGGTGCCCTGGCCGCCGCCCCGGGCGTTTCGAGCGAGAACAGACAGTGGACCGAAGCTGCGCTAGCCAGCGGTGCGTTCTAACCGTCTGGTGTTTAAATCTTTCGTCTACCATTCGCCCGTGTCCTTGCTCGTCTTGGTTAGAGGCTGCTGTTCTTGCGAAGAACGTGCGTGTGAGATTTACCAGAGAACGGGGGCCGCAACGCCAAAAGGGGGCAGACCAAGAAGATGTAAAAAACCGGGAATCAATGGAGAACTGTAATTCGGTATCGGAATGAATGCTAGCCTGGTGGCAGAGTAAGGGAATAAATGCCAACCTGAAGCAGGTCGCCAACTTGTGTAGGTCGAGTGTTTTGCACTCACCAAATCCCTCAGGCCCCAAGAAGAACAAGCTGCGGCGGGGCGGGGAGACGCTGGTCCCGCCCGAACCGGTACCGACCTGCCCCTGCGCCTGCCCCTCCCCAGGGTTCCCTCCGTCACTTATAGCTTCATCCTTGACCACGTGCGTCCTGCTCTTGAATCGTCTCCTAACACCCAAGTGCGGCCAAGATGCTTCCGCCCCTCTTTCCTTTCGCATAATGATTTGTTGATCAAGATTGTGCTCAAACTAGTTCGTAGTTCCAAGTATTGTTTGGACCCCCAAGTCCTCCTTGCGGGTCAGCGTCGACTTATTTATCGCCCTAACGGGATCAGCATCACGCTCGCCCCCTGGCGGCTTGCAGGATCAGCGAGCCAAGCATCCCCATCCGCGAAGCGCCATGCCATCCCACAAGGAGCTGAGGGAGATGATTCTTACTTCGCGAATTGGATCGTGCTCTTGAGCATGCGACTCGAATCTCGATCTCTTCTCTTTCCCCCTTCGTGGCACCGCAGCCTCGTCATCGCTTACACACGCCGCAATATATGCTATGAATCTTTTCCGCGACGCCTGATTATAGTCTGTCCGCGCATAAGTTCCTAATGCAGATGAATCGTAATCTTCATTGATAATCTCCACCTATTTAGAAAGGGAAAAAAAAAAGCGTGCTCTGTAGAGATTCCACTGGTCGGCCTAAAACTGACGGCGACTTCCACAAGCTCTCCTGTTTACATCACCCGAACAAATCATGCCCTGGGGCTTGGCTGCGCGAGGTTGGCTGGCTTGCCGGGTTTTGTGTCCTATCTCGGTCAGCGCGTGCTCGGTTACCTTTGTTGTGGCACCTCTTAACTTACAATCTGGGAAATGAACATGCGGCCAATATCAATGGTCTCTTGCATACCCTGCTGTCGCTGCCAAAAGCTAGAATTCACATTAGCCACAGTCTTCTAGAACTTGCTTTGATCATGACTCACATTTCTGCTGGCGAACTCTTGCCTTTAAGGGAAGTGAGGCGTGCCTCTTCCTCCAGAGCAGCTCTGGTAATCTTTTCCGACGTCTCGATACCAGGAGCCGCGGCTCGGTCAGCAACATCCTGTCCCAGATGGTCTTGCAGCAAACGACGCTTCATTAGAAATCGTTCCTTCCGTTCCTTTTGCAACCCAGGGCTCTCCAATTTATCCAAAACAGTGCGAACGACGATCTGCGCCAAGAAGTAGAAGTGCTCCACGAGCAAGATGCTCAGCAAAAGACCCCATGCCGTAAAGTTGGAGGCGCCTCCACGCTCACCGTTCCTGTCTCTGCTGCACAGAAAGACAATAGCGGAGCTGGTGACACTTCCGAGCCATGACAGAACACCGAGGGTTTGCAACCATGGACCAATAGAATCAGCTCTCCACGGAACGGGTCGGCGGCAGCTCATGGCAATCTTGAGAGCATCAGAGCGAAGTTCGACCCAATTGTTGATCAGAAAGAAGCATGGCGCCAGCGGCCAAGCAACTGAGAAGAGATTCAGGTAGCCTTAGTAGTATTAGTAATCAGTACCTAGTTCGATTAGTAGCCGGTACTCACCAAATTGCATCACCATCTCGCGGTAATCTTCTGCAACATCATACACAACCATCTCGTATTCATTGCGAACTCGCTTCATAAACTCGGTCTCTTCTGGGTTATCATGAACAGCATCGTCGCCCCGTTTCGCCTGGATCTCCTTGGCCTTGGCAAACGCTCTCTGCTTGATATATGGAACGACCAGCTCAGTGGCCAAGTTGACAATTTGTGCCGTGACAGTAAAGTAGAACATTTGGGACGAAATACGCTGAGGGTTGATGTGAAATTCACGCGTGGCGAGTGGCGCTTTGCTAAAAGTGATGACCTGCGCAGTTCGTCTCCAAAAGTCGAGGGCGGGAATGAGAACTTGGCCGAACGGTAGGTAGACGAACGTGGTGAAGAGCAGGGGCATGTAAGACGTCATGAAGTTGAGGACAAACTGCTTTTGAATCAAGGCTGCGTGGTATGCATCGACAGTGGCATAGTTTTCACGATCCGTCAGTGCTTTGGCTGCAGTCATTAAAAGGGTGGATATAATAGGCGTGCAGACGACGAGAATGACCGTCGGGACAAAGGTGAGGTACTGCTTTCCAGGGCCGTTGTAAACCTCGTTGATGAAGATTTCGAGAGAGATGGCCGTAAGGGAGAGGCTACCGAGGGCAATGACGCATGCCAGAGCAAAGGGCACTTGAAGAATTTGAGTCTGAAGTCTCTTCATGGGAGGGTAGACACGAAGCGCTTCGCCGGTGACGGGGTCTTCCTTTTCATATTCCCACTGGTATTCGGGGCGCGGCTGCTGGATTTCTGAGACGCGTCGCACACCCCATTGAACAGCAAGATCGAGCTCCTTCTTCTTCCAGTACTCAAAGAAGATGACTGACCAGAGACAGGTGGCAACAGCATAGATCATGGAGAATTGGCCCAGACACAACCAAGCGCTGAAACCAATTGCAGAAGGTACAACCAGGAAGCGCAGGTAAGACCGCAGAAATACAAAGTACAAGGTGATATTTTCGCCAAATTTCTCGCGAATGTCGTAAATGTCGGATTCTTCGAGGAGGTGTTTGCCGCTCCAATTGGAGATCCACTGCTTGTTGAAGGCGCGATTATGGAGGGAGAAGATGGCGTCGACATGCTTCCATTTGCCAGCGTTTTCTGTGATTCCAGCGCCCCCTTCGTTCTCTGGCTTGATCATCATGAGGTATACGAGTCGCAGGCGCTCGGCCTCGGTCACGGGTTCGCTTTCGAGCGTCTCGGCGACATCGTGGTTAGGGGTGGTGGATCGAATGCCGTGCAGCCAGTCTTGCAGCCTGGCCCTGTAGATTTGCTTTTGAAGCAGCTCGGCTGAGGCGATCTTGACAAAGACATATAGGGAGTCCTTGCTGGCGCGTCGCACCTCGCTGGCGAGCCCCACGGCGGTTAGGGCCTTGACGAGCTCGACGTAGCCAGCTTCGGCCTCTGCTTTTTCTACGGCAATATTAGCCAAATGGTCCGAGTTGGTTATATTGCGCATGAATGGCACCTTTCGCGGGAACCTTATAGTGAACGACATAGTCGACGCTGATTTGGGGGAAGAACAGTTAGCGCAGCTGTCAGTAAGTGGGTGACAGATGGCTGAGAGGGGACGATACCCATTGTTGTCATCGACACTGCCGTCATTCTTGGGAGAAGCCATTGCGGTCGCGTTGGTTTCCATCATGGGCCAAACATCGATGTGAAGAAGTGAAGAAGAGGGGGACGAGACCGCGATTTAAGGTTGAAGCGAAATGACGTGGTAGAGAGAGCTATGGACGCGGGGGGGACAGCTGGAGATGGGAGCTATTGTGGAGTCTGTTTCAGCTGCACGGATCTTGAATGTATTGGATGTCGACTGCCGCCTTGCAAGACAAGATGGCAAAAGCACACGAAATTGAAATTTGTAAGTAGAAACAGTGTGAATACAAGATCCTTCTTTGTCTTTTTTTTTTTTTTCTTTCTTTTTTTTGCCGTGCCGATGAGGAGAATATTAGTTCAAGTCCCAGGCAAAGAGGCCTGGGAAGCCACCGTCATGACGCTGTGACCGAATAGGTACCTAGCACGCCCAGGTAGCTGAGAACTCGAGGACGAAACCCTGGTCTTGGTGCTTGTGTGGGGCGCCAACAGAGCTGAGATGGCTGCAACCCTGGCAGGCGACGGGATAGCCAGCCACTGAGTGCATCAGATATGTGCAACGCCTCTCTGTTGAGACTGCTCGAAGAATCAGACGATATTTCATTGAGGGCCAAAGAAGCAAGATCGCGGTAAGCTGAGCGCAAGCCTCACTCCAGGGGCGCCACAGTGTACGAAGTGACGATGCTCCCTCCTCAAGACGATCGCCACCGGGGCAGCCACACCAGCTATTCGATGCGCCACACTTGCTTTTAATCCGAGATTTAGAGCTCACGGCCGGTTAACTCAAAAACGGCGTACAAGTTTTTGTAGGCAGAGGTGACGAGAGAATTGTCAAGAAAGTGTCACAGAAGGACCTGTGATGAGTAATTAGAATGATCGCTCCGCCCAAAGAGGAAGCTGGCAATGGAACAACACTTGCGATTGTTTCAAAAAAGCATCAGCTACTTGGTGTTCATTTCCGTGCCTACTGTTGGTTTTGCCGAGCTTACAATATAATGGATGTTTTGTTAGCAAACTTACTTGATTGAAAAGATTGGGCGCGTCACGCTACTTTTCCCTGGAGCACCTGTATGAGATCATGTTTCCTTGGCATCCCCTCATGCGATCGGCCGAGTGGATATAGTATGAGGCGGGCGTGGCGGGCTACATGCAAGTGCCTACAACGCCTACGAATAAAAAGAGTTGGCGTCGGTTTGACCAGAAAATCGGAAAAAGGTGTTTGAGTGGCTGAATATCGGTGCTAAACACGCATGTTATGGAAGCCCAAGCACCGACAATTGCATTGCTGTTTGTCTCCGATCAAGTCAGTCGAATCATGACAACCCCCTGCATCTTCTTCACCTAATCCTTCTGCCTTGTCAGTTATCGGAACTGGCGCACAACGAGATGGTTTTGGTTGGAATCAAATTTAACCCGAAAGAGACGGGCTAGATACTTAGGCACCGGCTGAATGGCCTGTTGTCGGAGGAACGACACAATGGCGACCTGGGGTGGACGCCGTCGAGGATTCCTGTCTTTACTGGCGCTGTGTAGAATGATCCACATTCTCATGTTCACAGCTGAGGCTTCCTTAGTCAAGGAGACATCTGGATACGCGGCAAAGAGGGAAAGAAACAGTACGACTCGGTACGATCGAAAATCTTTGCAGCCTCTGAGCTCAGCGTGGCCCAACTCAAAACACACCCAGTACGATGTTTAGATGTGTGCGCTTTCTTTCTCTTCTTTCTTTCGTTCGAACCTATACAGATGAGATAGTGGGACTATCGCCGAGACTTGATTTGAAGAGTACAGCGGTTCGAGTGGATTGTGTTGCCACGCTAACTTTTAGTAAGATGGCCGACCGCAATACTACCTTCCTGTCTAATGTACAGCTGTAACTTTCCAATTGGGTTTCCCACCCTTCTAATACGAAGATACCAGCAAGTCATCCATTTTCTACTGAGCCCAGAGCTATCGCGAACTTGACCACTTGCCACCCATGATCCGATCATCCCGGCCATCCTTGACCGAAAGAGGCAAGAGCTCCTTTACATCGATATCGGTCTTTACAGATGCCAAGTCTGCTATCGAGCGGACCGCATTTTCGCGGGGCAAAACTGGAACATTCGTGCCGGTAGCCGTTTATTGTGCGACCTTCTTGTTCGAGACAGTTTTACCCATCATGCATTCATGGTATTGGCTCGCCCGTCATCTCCCTCCATTACTAGCTTGCACCCCGCCGGGCCGGGTACCTCAGACCTCCGTAGACGGCATCATACTTTGTGGTAGTTGCCGTGAGCAGATGCGGGTCATCGGCTCTTCAACCCAGCAGACAGGAAGCCGCCCGACTATAAAGCCGAGGCTACACCTCCTTCCGTGTATTAAATTTCTGCGAAAACGCTGTCGCACTCTCCCATATCATTTAGACACCAGTGGCAATGTATGCTTCTCTACTGCCTCTTTTGGCCGCTCTGGCGGCCGCCTCTCCGGCAAACCTTCAGATGACCCTGAAGCAGTCGCTTCCCACGATCCCGCAGGGCTGGCAAGTCCATTCGGATGCTCCCGCCGACCAGAAGATCAACTTGCACATTGGTCTCAAGGAGCAGAACATGGACCAGCTCCAGAAGCGTCTGCTGGAAATGAGCCACCCTGATCACGCTGACTACGGCAAGCACATGAGCAAGGCAGAGATTGATGCCCTGACAGCCCCTACCCAGGAGACTGTTGAGTCTGTTACCTCGTGGCTGTCTTCTCACGGGATTGATGCGGGTGAAGTCTCCAACGGCCTGATGCCCGTAACCGTCACCATCTCTCAAGCTGAGAAGATGCTTGGCACCAAATACAACGTCTACCACCATGCTGCCGAGGACAAGTACACGATCCGTACTACGCAGTACAGCCTTCCTCAGGCTGTACACTCCGAGGTCAACATGATCCAGCCCACCACCATGTTCAGCGACATGGGCATGATCAACCGTCAGATCACCGCTTCTAAATCCGCTCGCAGCAAGTCTTCCAAGACTTCCAAGTCCAAGAGGGCTCAGTGTGGTGGCTCTGTCAACCCTGCCTGTCTGCGAAGCTTGTACAACATCAACTACACTCCCAGCAGCAGCAAGTCCCTTCTCGGTGTTGCCGGCTACCTTGAGGAAGTGGCCAGCCAAGATGACTTGAGCAGCTTCCTCCAGGGGCAGAATATCAACAACGCCGGCAAATTGTCTGTTGAGCTCGTGAATGGTGGTACCAACGACGGTGATGGCACCCTTGAAGCCGATCTTGATATCGAGTAAGTGAACAGTTCTAGACAATGACGAAACATCATCTTTTAATGAGGATAATCAAGATATACCGTTGGCTTGAGTGCTGGAATCAAGAACGTCTTTTATTCGACTGGCGGCCGCCCTCCGTGGAAGCCTGACTCTGGCAGCAACCCCAACAACAACACCAACGAGCCCTACCTGGACTGGCTTAACTACATACTCGCCAAGTCTAGTCTTCCCCAAACCATCACTTCTTCCTATGGTGATGATGAGCAAACTGTCCCCAAGGACTATGCGGACAACGTCTGTAACCTCTTCATGAAGCTTGGTGCTCGTGGTGTCAGCTTCATGTGTAGCTCTGGTGATGGTGGTGTCTCGGGTGGCCAGCCTACCGACTGCCAGGCCAACGATGGATCTGGCAAGCGAAAGTTCCTTCCCACCTGTGAGTTAAATGACTGTCTTCACTATTGTAATACGTTTTGTTAACCTCGATTGGATAGTCCCCGCCAGCTGCCCCTGGGTCACTGCTGTTGGTGGCACTACTGGTTCTCCCGAGACTGCCGCTGGTCTCTCCTCCGGTGGCTTCTCCGAGTACTACCCTACCCCTAACTATCAGACAAACGCCACTTCTAGCTATCTGTCTCGCATTGGCAAACAGTACTCTGGACTGTACAACCCCAAAGGACGTGGTATACCTGATGTTGCCGCTCAGGCCGAGAACTTCGAGATTGTCACTAGCGGCTATGACGAACATGCCAGCGGTACCAGCGCAGCTTCTCCCACCTTTGCTGCAGTTATTGCACTCTTGAACGACTACCGCATATCGCAAGGCCGTGCTCCTCTGGGGTTCCTCAACCCCTGGTTATACAGCAAGGCAACTTCCGGCCTCAACGACATCACCTCGGGCTCCAACCCAGGATGTGACACGAATGGTTTCTCTGCTTCTAGTGGCTGGGATCCCGTCACTGGCCTGGGTACCCCCAACTTTGGCAAGCTCAAGCAGACTGTCTAGGATATTGATAATGACTCGACATTTTGCATGATGATGCAACAGCATATGCAAAGTGAAACGCAAAATTGTCATCTGCAGTACATATTTGAACATATTTTATATATAATGGCTTTTCTGTTCCAGTTCATTAACCAAATTATTTTCGAAATCGAGTCGGACTACGGATATGTAATCCATGTCCGAAAATCGGAGACTGGCTCTTACCCTGCCTCGCGTATACTCCATCTGTGGATGTCAGCGTAGTATCAAGAGACCAATCCATGAGAAAATATCCAATACGATGTTATTATGTTGGCGGCTTTTTGCCTGGTGGAAAGAAACAAGGTGGTGCCAAGCAAGACGTGTATAAGTGGTGGTGGCTGAAGTACCTGTTTGGTCAGGCAACGCGTGGCATGCCACGAGTTTCCTAGATTATAATCAACTCTGACGCGATGTTGGAGATACACTGAACAGCCAAAACTTCCCATGACAATTCAAGATGAATCTAATGAATCAACTGTACTTGGTCGATATAGAAATTGCCCCTGCAACTCCATTATAGGGAATTGCCAACGTGGGTGACGCCACTGGCTGAGCATCTCCGATCTACAGGGCGCCCGCACACTATCGCTCCACTGTGACGACTGCTAGAAAGGATACATTTACCTGCACGTTACAACAGCGTCAAAACAAGTACCTTTTGACTCCCTCGCCTCCAGCCAGCTCAAATTCATCAACGAATGCTTCAACTTCCTCTTCGCGACAACTTCTTGTCCCTTTCATCTACGTCCGGCCCATCTCAACAGGCCGCGGAATCAGACCCCGCCAGATGGGTCTGCTGCAAGCCCTCGGCCTGCGGCGCTCCTCGCAGTGGCAGCGCCTCACTGTGCTCGACCACCTG
The DNA here is from genome assembly GCA_030780425.1 of Beauveria varroae. Taxonomy (NCBI): domain Eukaryota; kingdom Fungi; phylum Ascomycota; class Sordariomycetes; order Hypocreales; family Cordycipitaceae; genus Beauveria; species Beauveria varroae. Next base: position 67,703 of record JAPFUP010000091.1, on the reverse strand, counting down.
CTCCTCTCGCCGCTCACCTTCCTCGTCATCCACCTCTACCACGTCCTCGTGTGGCTGCGCGGGCGACCCTTTCGCACGCCGCGCGGCAAGGCGCCGGTGCGCGTCGTGTGCATCTCGGACACGCACGACCTGACCGTCGACGTGCCCGATGGGGATATCTTGGTCCACGCGGGCGACCTCACCAACGCGGGCACCGCGGCCGACATCCAGAAGCAGCTCGACTGGCTTGCCGGCTTTGCGCACCCGGTCAAGATTGTGGTTGCGGGTAACCATGATTCGTACTTTGATCGCCGCGCGCGCCGGGACGAGGACGTGCGCAGCAAGGCCAAGTTACGGCTGGGGGACATTCTGTTCCTGCAGGGCGACATGACGGTGCAAGAAGTCAATGGGCGGAAGATTAGCATCTTTGGCGCTGGCGATGTGCCTGAATGCGGGCCAAGAGAGTTTGCGTATGTTTAACGGGATTGGAATGCAGGGGCGCCTGCTTGTACTGACTGGTTAACAGATTCCAATATACTCCCGTGACGCAGCCATGGTACAAAAGAGTACCACCTCAGACAGATATCCTTGTTACTCATACCCCGCCAGTATGTATCGAGATTCAAACCAAACTCAAACATGTTCTCATGGTCTACAGAAACACCACCTCGACCTTGACCTTGGCTGCCCACATCTGCTCCGCGAAGTATGGCGTGTAAAGCCACGTCTGCACGTCTTTGGCCACTGTCACTGGGCCTATGGACAAGAGCCCATCTACTTTGACGAAATGCAGACCGCGTACGAGATGCTTCTCTCGCGCTCTCGCCGGGGCCCCATTATGGATTTCGTTCCGAACCGCTCCTGGATGTACATGTGGCAAATCGTCTACTATGGCGTCCAGGGGGTTGTCTGGAAGTGGCTCATGGGCGGTCCCAGAGGCAACCAGGGCAGCATCATGGTCAACGCTGCCCAAATGTACGGCGATACCGGCCGCATAAAGTCGCGTGCGGTTGTGGTGGATATTTGACCATGCAACATGTACATACCAGACTCTCCAGAGTATAAACTAGCTGTTCCGTTTATCAAAACCCAGCTGCAATCAGAAATTGGCCCGAGTAATACAAGATCCAAACCGCGTGCTGCATCCACGGCCGATGGCCCGACTCCCGCGCCACCACAAACTCCTCCGTCGCCAAGATCGAGTCCGACAGCGCAAACAGCACCCCGCCTAGAACAACCGTCCCGCTGTGCACCGTGAGCACCGCCAGCACCATGGTCAGGATCGTCGCCGTGTAGACGAGAATGGGCGCCCGCAGCGCGCCCGCCACCCGCGGCATCAGCACCGTCGCCATGCCTGGCGCCAGCAGCAGCATGCCGCCCGCGACGGCCTGCCGCCAGCCATCTTCCCCAATCACCCGCAAACCATCGCCGAGCCCCGCAAACAGCGCCACGTAAAACAGGTGCGCGACCAGGAAGCTGGCCAGGCCGCAGAGAAAATTGGCCTCGCCGGGCCAGGCGAGGAAGGCGTCGCCCAAGGAGCCGAGCGCGAGCGCGGGAACGAGCGGCGAGGTGAGGCGGCCGGTGCGTAGTGCGGCGAAGCAGGCGAGCAGTAAGGTTGAGAGCGTCTTGTAGGTCATGCGCGTCTTGCTCGGGACGGCGCGGATGTGGAGGAGATAGAGCACAGCGGAGGCGGCGGAGACGGCAAGAACAGCCGTCTCTGTCGGGTCATTGCCTTGCAAGCGCTTCCAGTCCATTTGAAAGATGGTGGTGATGGGGCTGGCGCTAGGTTCGTGTCAGTTTCGGAAGACGCCGAGATGGAGGTTGTGCATTATGGTGTGTGTGTGGGGGGGGGGTTAATCTGGTACGTACAAGTTGCGTTGAGAAGCACGAATCCAGTTGAAAGTCTAGGCTGAACGAAACGGCAGATAGGTGGAAGTTGAAGAAAGAAGATTGACTTTAGCTGACAGATAATTATTACAAGAATACCGGGTCATGTCATTTCTCCGCACTCCGGAAATTTACTGCACTCCGCCTGTGGAGGAGAAGCTCAAAAGTGGCTCCTCGGTATAAGTGGAAGAAGCTGCATGTATAAATTGCATGTGCCAACATGTCACCAAGTCTAGAACGTATCTTTCAATTGTTAATTTTTTTGTCATTTGTTGGTGGTTTCTATGTATGATTGCGGTTCTGTCAACAATCTAGATAAAAAACAAAAGATGCCTGCGCAACAAATTCTGTACACTCTAGTACAACTGTTTACAATTAAAGAAGAAGGTATTCCAGAAGAGACAAGTAAGGAAAAAGGAAGAATGGAAAATCGCTGATGCTGTATCATAGTAGTGTTGTCCACATGGGGGGGGTTCAGGTCAATCTGTGTGTGTAGCCCCCAGGTATAGATTCAAACAAGGTTTGCAAGAAATCATCGCTCTGCTTTTTTCTGTGTGCATCATCTTCACAGAAGAACAACCATGGCCAGCATGGTGGTAAATAGAAGCGAAGTCACCTTGGACCCAGAGGCACCTGCAACAGTGGGCACGTTAGAGGAGGGAGCAGCAGGCTTGTTGCCGCTGACAGCGGGAGGGACACTGCTGCTCGACGAAGGCGTCTTGTTGCTGTTGGCTGCAGGAGGCTTGCCGCTGTTGGGCGCGGAGGGGACGTTGCCGTTGGAAGCAGGAGGCTTGCCGTTGTTGGCTGAAGGGGGTGCGTTGCCGTTGGAAGTGGGAGGCTTGTCGTTGTTGGCCGAGGTGGGTACGTTGCCGCCGGGACCAGGAGGGACACTGCCGTTGGAACCAGGGGGGACACTGCCGTTGGAACCAGGAGGGACACTGCCGTTGGAACCAGGAGGGACACTGCCGTTGGAACCAGGGGGGACACTGCCGTTGGAACCAGGGGGGACACTGCCATTGGAACCAGGAGGGACATTGCCGTTCGAACCAGGAGGAATACTTCCGTTGGAGCCAGGAGGGACACTATCGTTGGAGGCGGGAGGCTTATTGCCGCCAGGTGTGGGAGGCTTGTTGCCGCCAGATGTAGGAGGGACACTGTCGCCGTTCGGAGGGGTCAGGTTTTTGTTAGCAGGAGGCACATTGCCGTTGCTGTTGGGTGCAGGAGGCAGGGTGGCAACGGCAGTGGGCGTGGCCTCGGGCTCATCGCAAGGAACAGTGACAGTCACGTAGTTCGCGCCCCCGGGGCCGCACGCCGCACAAGAAAGCACTGTGGTCGTCATGGACACCGTCATGGTAGGGAGGGGGGTCTCGGTGCAGCCGCAGTGAGCCTTGATGATGGTCGTCACAAAGACTTTGTTGACAACCTTGGAGGGGTTCGAGGGGTAGACGGTCTGGTAGGTGACGGTGGTCACGACGGTAGTGGTGGTGCTGGTGACGGTGCTGGGGGTCTGGATGGCGGCGGCATTGCCGTTAGTTGGCTGGGCGGGGACGTTGGGAATGTTGGTGACGCCCGTGCCAGGAGCCTGCTGGCCGGGAGAGCTGCCGCCAGGAGACTGCTGGGCGGGAGTGCCGGCGGAAGAAGACTGCTGGGCGGGGATGCCTGCATCGGACGACTGCTGAGCGGAAATACTTGCGCCGGACGACTGCTGGGCCGGAAGGCCCATGGAAGTAGACTGCTGGGCCGTGGGAGTATCCGTGGAAGAAGAGGGCTGGATGGAGAGGTCAGAGGTGCCGCCCATGCCGGGAGGCTGCTTGGGGGGTTCCTCCTTGGCGATGGCGGCGTAGACAGTAAGCAACATATCAGAGGCCTCGCGGCGGTCGACATGGGCGCGACGGACGCGCTTGGGTATGGAGAGTCGAACAGGGCTGTAGCGGCGGCGACCGGCGAGGGTCGAGTTGCCAATAGGGGCCGGGGCGGAACCGCTAACAGCGGCAGACGAAGGGATGCTGCTGGTGCTGCTGCTGCTGCTAGACAGGGTGGAGTTTGTCACCTTGGGCTGAGGGTAGACGGGGATGGTGACCACGGACACGGGCGGCGCGGTGCCGGTCCGAGAGCTGATGCTGACCACCGGCGCGGTGCCAATGACGGGCGGCACGGCGCTGGATCGAGAGCTGATGCTGACGGCAGGTGCGGTGCTGATCCGAGAGCTGGTACGGATAACGGGTGCGGTGCCAGTCTGAGAGCTGATGCTAGCGGGGGTCGGGGTCTCGGGGCTCGTAGAGTTGAACCAAGCGCCGTGCGAGTTGGTGGCAGGAGAGCCAGAGGGGCTGAATCCCACACTGCTGGGGACAACAACAGAGGGGTTGAAGGCAGAGGAGCCAGCGCCGGTGGGGAGGGTCTGAAGGGTAGTCTTGTTGCGCGTAGTGGCAGCACCGATGATGGTGGAGGTGGGAGTAGAGCTTCCGTAACTGCCAGAGGCGGTCTTGGGATCAGTGACAATGTTCCAGGCAGAGGAGCTGAAAGTGTTGGGAGCCTCGGGACCAGTCGAGTTGGAGTAGGAACCACTGGCATAAGCATCACTGGAAGAGCCAGAGCCAGGAAGACCACCACCCGTGCTGATGGGCATGGCGACGCCCGAGATGAAGGTGGTCGTCTGCGGGAGGGTCACGTTGGCCGTGGGGCCAATGCTGCCGTCGGTCGAGTTCCCGCGGGGCTTGGCACGGCCGCCGCAGAGTTGGGTGCTGTCACCGGGGCAAGGGAAGTCGCACGCGTCGCTGCTGACGCGCGTGTCGGCGTCGAGCTCAGACGCGCAGTAGCAGGCCGTTTCAAAGACGCCGGCGTACTTTCTGCCGTTGCACAGCGCCGTGCACTTGTTGAGGTTCATGTCGGGGCTGTCGGCCACCTTGGAAAAGGACCTGAAGTCGCTGCTGGAGCCGAAGCAGCCCAGGTACGAAAAGTCGTTGAGGTTGGCCGGGTTGGCGCGCAGCGGACCGCTCGGCGACGGCAGGCTGGCGGTGGGGATGGGGCCCTGGCTGACGAGGAGGGTGGAGGAGGAGGAGAAGCGGGTGGACATGTTGGTGATGAGCGCGGTGGACGCGGAGGAGGAGTTGCTTGGGCCGGAGACGCTGGGCACGGAGGAGCTGAGCACCAAAGAGGTGGGCGCGGAAGAGTTGTTGGCGGTGGGGAGGTTCGGTGTGGAGGATGAGTTGGCCGCGGGGAAGCGTGTCAAGGTGTCATTGTTGCTGCCAGAGGGCGTGCTTGAGAGGGACGTGATGGGGATGTTGCTCGGTTGGCTCTGGCTAGAGAGGGTGCTGCTGGTGAAGTTGCTAAAGGACACGGAGGACGTGGTGGACGTGTTGCTGGCGCTCTGAACGTAGGCATCAATGTAGTTGACGTCCCAGTAGGCATTCGCAAAGGCGGCCGGGTTCTTGGCCACCCACTCTGCGCAGGTGGGCGCGAGCGCGGAGCAGCCATCGCTCTTCCAGACAGCATTGCCATAGGCGCCGCAAAAGTTGATGTTGAGGACGATGCTCATGTCGCGGAAATGCGACTCGACGTCGCAGCTCTTGCCGCCATAGACGGCGGCGGGCTTGCCCCAGCCGGCAGGGCTCGGCTTCTTGGCGGCAATGTCGGCGGGCGCGGCGTCGCGGTCAAAGTGCCAGACCTTGATGTACTCGTCGTCCCACAGCATGGCGTAGATGCCGCCGCCGACGGCGTTGAAGGTGTCGCCGTACGACGACGTGTCGCTCGCGGGCGTCACGTAGCCGCAGCCGACATTGTCGGCGCCGACGTTGCAGTCCTTGGTTTGCGCCGCGCCAGAGGCCATGCGCAGCACGTCGTCGCCGAGGGAGCAGCCGGCGGTGGTGTGCGCCGAGATGACGTTGCGGTGCGCCGTGTTGGCGCCCTCGATGATGTCAATCTCGCCATTGTTGGGCCAGTTGGGTCCATATGCCCAGACTGCGCAACAAGAGGTTGTTAGCCAACAGGACATTGTGTAGGTCTTGGTTTGTGTGTTGGTTTATGCTGGTATACTTACAAGCTGGCCATACACCGCACTGAGACGGGGGCATGTGAAGAAAGTCGGTGACAAAGAGGCCCTGGTTATAGGCTTCCTTGCTCTCGAGACGGATGCTCGGACGGCCGTCCGAGACGTCGAGCGTATTGGTGTGGTCAACGCCGATGCGCACGACGCCCGTGTGCTTGTCGACGGCAAAGAGGCCCTGGCTGGCGGCGTTTGCCTGGCTCTGGTAACGGACATAGCCATTGGAGGGGTCCCGCGTGTCGATCCAGTTGAAGCCATTGATGAGGGCATCTCCGGCGTACGAGGTGGCTAGAGAGTAAGCCATGATGGGCGGGTTGTGTGCGTCAACAAAGTCTCTTTTCTTGCGTGACTATCCCAGGGCTGACTCGAGACTTGAGAGAGAGAGAGATGGTGAAGAAGAGGGTGTCTTGAGACCCCGGTAGTATGAACAGATGATGGTTCAAGTCTGATGAGAAGAGAGAATACAAAATTGGTATCGTCAGGCCAACGACAAGACTATATATGTATAGATATCTGGACCATGGTCCGAATCCGAGGGCACAAGCCATAGCTGCTGCGTGGGCCTAGCAGCATCTTTGCTGGAATGGGGAGCTCGGCCAAGTGAGGCTGGCCAGGTGTTGAAGAAATTGCCGTATCCAAAGGCATTTTTCGGGGATAGGACAGAAAAGGGAGACGACAATGTTGAAAGGGAAAAGGTGACAAAACCACGCCACTATTGGGGTTGGAGGGGGGCTAGGGAGCATTCCAGTGCGAGGCCATTCATAACGTGCCTGGGCAAGGCTCCAAGGCGGCCAACAATGGGATGGCCGCGCTAGCAAACAATGCTTCAATCGCTAGCTCATTAGCAACTTTTCTTTCTGTCAGGAACAAGGAGTTGAGACAAGGTTTTTTTCCGGTCCGGAAGCGGAAGTGATGAGGCTTCGCCTCGCCCTTGAACCAATGACGAACGGGTCGCCAGGTCGGGTGGGTGCCCATCGTCTGCATGTCTTGGATAAGTTGGTCCAAATGCGGGCAAATTGAGTCTTTTGTCGGCAAACTGCTGTAGATTTTTTTTTTTTTTTTTGGTGAGACATTAGGGTCCTTGAATCTGTTCCGCCGCCCTTCTAGCGGCGGTGCGCCGCCTCATACCCGTGCCTGGCCGGGATGAAGCTTAGTCGCCAACATTCCAGAAACTATCGACGCTGGTCCCTGATTGGCTCACGACCCTTTTCTGCATGCCTCAGCGAGGGCGAGGGCAGGCCATCCCTCGGCAGCACACTTCCAATTCTGTACTAATTTTTCTTCCATTTCTTATTATACATGCTAGGGTATAAAAGTCGAAACGCCGTGAGATATGCAATCACCCACCCGGAAGGGAAAAAAAAACTCGCCTCATGTACAACGTTGCATCTCCTCATTCCCCCAAATCCGAAAAAAAAAAAAGATATCACATCTAGACTTCTTCTTCCTGTTTAAATCCCGTTCAGGCACGAATGCGATGTGAGCTATTAAAAGCCCCCTTCCTCCCCCTCCCCCCTTGATCCTCTTTATCAGTTTGCCCGGCCTACGCGCTGCCCGTTTCTTCCCAGTTCCGGATCGCCAAGCTTTCGATATATTCAAAAGCCCCATCTCGCAATCTTACACCATGATCCGTCGCAGTCCCTCCGTGCCGCCCAAGACGCGCCGTCCAGTCACGGCGCAGCGACCCTGTCCACTTTCCCAACTGCCGGCCTTGCCCTCCATAAAGGCCTCCTGCTTGGGGTGCATGCCCTCGATCCACCGATGGATGCACGTGTAGCAGTATACGACGCCCGTCTGGCACGCTGTCGGCGTCACAATATCCTCGGCGCAGATGGGGCAGCGCGACGAGTCTCGGGGAAACGACACGACGTAGACGGGCAACCGTGAAGGTTTGGCGAGGGGCGCGTCCATGGCGCTGATTTCCGTTTGCGGCGCGTCGTTAGCCTCGCCGTCGTCTGCTGAAGTGACGGGCTTTTCGTCTGTCGCTGCTGGGTTGGATTTCTTTAAATGCTTGCTCCAAAGACCGGAAATGATGGGAGGGGGCAGCTCAATGTTCTCGGTCGCCTTACGCGAGAGCTGCTTGGCAAAATCGGACTGATACCACCACTCGAGAAACTTGAGCGCAAAGATGCTCATGGGCAGGGCAATGGAAAGACTCGAGAGCACCGTGGAGCCTAAGCGGCGCGGCGAAAGGAGCGACTGCCCAGGCCGCCCATCAGCCTTGGACTTTGCCGTCAGTGCATCAATGGCCTGGTAGTCGGCGCCCGTCATGCGGCGGATGCGGGTGCCGATGAGCCACATCAGCGGGTTGTGATATTTTGTCCGGTCAAAGAGGTAGCCCAAGTTAAACGCCAGCATGGCAAAGTAGTACGCTGCATTAATAGAAGGGTATATGTTGGTTAAGAACCATCGGTAGTAGTGGACAAAGCGGTCGCGCAGGGTCGGATTATCGGGCATGCGAGTGTAGGCGGCACCGAGCAGCGCGCGGGGCGCATTCACCTCGTAGCCCTCGTCGAGCTTGCGCTTCAGATACGGCACGCCAACCAGGACGGCCAGGTTCATCCAGACGTCTCTGGCGGTAAGCTTGAGGGTGTCGCGGACGAGGTGCGGCGCAGCCATGCTGGCGCGGGGCACCTCGGCGCGGAGGGCCTTTTCGCGCTTGAGGCCGTAAAAGTGCTCGGTGAAGGAGCCGCCGCGGGTGCGCAGGTAGTGGCGCTCGACCAGCAGCATCAGCAGCGCGTAGATCTCGTCAAACGAGTTGAGCAGGCGCAGCAGGTAGCGCGGGTGACGGTGCGTGGCGACGGTCAGCAGGTAGCGCAGCGTGGGCGGCAGCAGGCTGCTGAGCTGCTGCTCCGAGAGCACCTCGAACAGCGAGGGCTTCTGGTCGTCAAATGTGCCCCGGAGGGCCGTGACAAACTCCATGGCGGCGGCGGCGGCGGCGGAGAGCTAGCTGCTGTGATGTTTTTATTTTTTTAATGGTGTTGAGGGGGCCAGGTTCGATGATGGCTGATGTGCATCGGAGTGGGCCGATGCGCAACTGGCCGGGGACGTCGGAAGCCGCGGCGAGAGCGGCGCACGGAGAGCAAAGTCGCGAGGGAGCTGTAGAGATGGGGATTGATCGTCGGTTCGTATCAAGGCATAGCTGTAGGAAGGGCTTCGAGGTGGTGATGGAGATGGAATTGATGAAAAAGATGGGGAGTACTGCGTGGGCCTGCCTCATGTGAAAAGAACCTCGGCAGTCTTAGCAGACCACCCCAGACCTAAACCAAGCTACCTAGCTACCCTAGAGGCCTAATGTCACTACAAATGGCGACGGCCGGGACATTCGTGAGATGTATAGGTGTCGAAAGGCTGAGTTGTGAAGCGAATGTGTCGAGGCGGTATTGCAGCCGCCCATAAGTGTTTCCAAGCAAGTCCATTGCAGAGTTGCTGCATCGCCAGATACTCAATCACTTGTGAGCAAGCACGAATGGGATTCGTTTAGCGCGATTTCCTGTTCCCCGATACCTACCAGTACCCACTAAACTTGCCTGCCAAAGGCCTTTTCCCCGCATAATACAGCGCCGTTCCCGCCTAGAGAGCCCGTCCGCGGCCCCCCGGAGCAGCCCCGTGAAAACTGGGGGAGACTCGGCGTCCCGAGGCTCGTGGCAGCCACTCACATCGGCTGCCCTGTCTTGCGATGGCTTTGCGCCTCGGACAACGACCCCCCATCTTCCCGTGCACTTACTCGCCAAATCCAACTTTCATTCATATTCCGCCGTAGCTTCGAACCGCGCAGGCAAACACAACTTGACCCAACTGAACCACCAATTCGTCCCAGGCACCCGTACGCTGGCTCACTACCTCGGCTGTCGCTAAAGTAGCTCGGTTATATACATTTCCACGATCCCACCTTCAATCAGCACTTGTCAACTCACAACTCGATCGGCTTGGATATTAGAGACATAATTAGACACAATGAAAATTACAGGCACGCCAGAGGAGCGCGTCCAGCTTTTTCTAGATTTTGCCTCCAAAAGCGACAAGGTGAGACAACTCCCCAAGACAACTCCCAAGAACTTCACGACAAAGCCCTCGCGTCTACCCACCCCCCCCCCCCCCCCCATCCCGCCACACCCCAAGCTGACCAGGCCCCCTCCCGCGACTCTCCAGAACTGGCAGAGCCGCATCTCGCCCTACGTCAAGCTTCTCTCCGTCGACGCCTCCGCGCCGCACCCTTCCGTCGTCTTCGCCTTTACCGTCGCCGAGTGCCACAACAACGCCAGCGATAACATGCACGGCGGCGCCATCGCCACGCTCTTTGACTGGGCCACGTCCATGCCGCTCGCGCTCGTCTGCAGCCCGGGCTACTGGAGCTTCATGGGCGTCTCGCGCAGCCTCAACGTCTCGTACCTGCGCCCCGCGCCCGTTGGCACAGAGTGCGTTGTTGAGTGTGAGATTGTGTCGGTCGGTAAGAGGCTGGCCATGCTGCGCGGCACGCTACGACGAAAGTCGGATGGTGCCATTTTGGCGATTTGTAACCATGACAAGGTGAATACGGATCCGCCCGTTGGAAAGTTGTAGAGAGGGACAGGGGAAGAGAGGGGGAGGAAGAGGAAGAGGGAGACGGACGGTTTCTTGCAAAGGGCGTCGCAATGTGGACTGGGGCGGCTTTTAGGTCCCATTTTTGCATGGCGTTTTCAATACTTGGATGTGGCAAGACTTTATCTAAAAGGGTGACATTATCGATAGATTATAAAACGTTATTCTTATACAAGGGTCCTGCCTCGCTCAATCAATTGGCCTTTCAATCGTTCATATCATCCTCCGCCGGAGGTGCCGTCAAAAGCTCCATATTCGCATCTAGCAGCAGCGCCGGCAGCTCTCCCCGCAGCAAATCAACGTCAATCTCCATTTCCTCCTCCTCTTCATCCTCCTCGTCGGCTGTGTAGTCCATCTCGCCCTCGGGGTCCGAATCGTCCACCGATACCAGTGCGCTGTACGCCAGGAACCCCGTCGGCAGAATGTCCGCAATTTTGCCGTACGGCGCCTCCGAGTCGCTCGCCTTCCAGATGGCCGTGGGGCCCACGGGTCCATGCGCGTCGTACTCGCTGTCGAACCAAAAGCCCAGCACGCCGCGCGCCGATCGGACACCGCCGACCTGAATCCCTTCGCTCTTCCACCGCTCTTCGCCGTTGTAGATGGACGTTGATGTCCAGCGCACCTCGCCTTCTTTTGTCAGGCGGACAGTGCCTGCCGCTATTGTCAGTCACTAACGTGTTTCTCGAGTAGGCGAATCGTGGTTGTGCAGCAAGACTCACCCTTGAGTTCGGACGCCCCGTTGGCATCCCAGCCGTCGTCCAAGAGCCGCGAATCGCCGGCAAAATGCACGACGGGAAGGGCCTGTCCATCTTCGAGACCCGGGGGTTCTATGCGTGTAATGTGCAGTTTCAAAATTATGAGTCGCGTGGCCTCGCCTACGCTGATACCCGGTCGCGGCAGATTCTCAGGAAACGGGTCCCCCATGGGAAAGTTGTAATTAAAGAAATCATTGTAGTCGAGAAAACATACCACCTGGAAACGTTAGCAAAACACGCCAAATCGAGTCAAACAAGTCCCAATCAACGCATACCCGATACCATGTGCCCGTGACGCCATATGGATCGCTCAGCTCCAGCGACGATAGCTCATGCGCCGGGGACAGCGCCGGCGTCTGCATAAAACTCTGCGACCACGACCCCGAAAACGGCGTGTTCCACACGTCACTAAACAGCTTGGACACGAACCGCTTCGACTGGATGTTGTACCCCAGCACCACCATGACGGCCTCGACCTTTTCCCAGTCTACCTTGCCAGAGCCGTCGTCGCGAAAGGGCCCCCAGCCGGTGCGCTCCGTGTGGCTGCGCATGTCGTACACGGTCGAGCACGCAAACGGATACGTGCGCGTGGAGCGAAGACGGCCGACGTTGAGGATGGGCGCGCCATAGAGGCAGTGCAGTCGCGCGCTGCGCTGGTGCGTCTCGTCGGCGGCGGCTCCGGCGTCGTCGTTGACGCTGCGCGGAAACGCGAGCGGCCGCTCGCAGCGCACGCGCTCAAACAAAAAGGAGCGCTCGAGAAAGGCGGCCCGCGTCGAGTCGCTGCTGCCAAAGAGCTGCCGCAAAAAGTCGGCGTTGCGCGAGGCGCTGTGCGTGTTGGAGTTGTCGTTGGTGTACCCGCGAGACGAGGCGCGGTCGAGGAGGTCCGTTACCGTCTTGTGCACAAATGGCAGTTCTGATTCCTGTCAAGGAGCAAAAGACACTCGATATTAGCTAAACACACCCCTGACCAATCTTTACTTCTTCCGGGAGAGCGAGGCCTTCGTACCTTGTCCGATGCTGCCGGACGATCACATATAAGCTTGAGCTGTGCAAAGTCGTGCAAGGCTTGCTCCCAGTCTATATTGTTATTATTCTGTGGTATATCCTGAAAAATCGTTAGAATCTTCTCCATGACACCAAGCCCGCAACCGGATGGCGCCAAACTCACTAAGTGGTTCAGGTATATATCCTGGCACAGCTTCCAGTTGCCCTTGACATGGTTGTTGAGCACCTGGCAGACGCGGGGTAGGGCTCCCAGGTCCCGCGGGTCCAGCCAGCTAAATATTTGATGTAAAAGCTCGGCAGGCAGCCCCGTCAGCTGCGTCATCGTGGTAGTTGTCTCTAATTCGACTGTGATGGTCAAAGTCCCCGTCGAGAGTAACGCGAGAAACGAGCGTCATCGCGGACGGATGCAGCATGTTGGTGGGGCGGCTTTGTGAAGGGTAACTAGTGAGTGCTACGGGGACCAGCTGTTTTTACTATGTGGAGGACCCTGGTACCTCTAATTTACAGGCTCTCATACTACAAAATAAGTACCTCTTTTAACATGGTTTTTAATAATTTATATAAAGGTTGAACATAAAGCCAATTTATTACTTGATAAAAAGCACTCTCAAAAGTTATTTACTAACAAATTAATTCTGATTTCTAAAGAATAACTCGAGTTACCTTTTTTTAGCCAGTATTGTTGAAACAAGTGCTATAGCAGCTTCTTCACTCCATTCAGTCCACACCATCAAGACGTGTAGCCGGGTTAATAAGATAGCCATCAAGATACATCATTTGGTAGCGGCCATAGTCGTCGTCCTTGATGACAACAGGTTCAGGCTGGTTAGCAAGCCTACTGGTGAAACCATGCGACAGCAAGACTCCCAGCAATCGCGCTCTCTTGATGTTGCGAAGCGTTTCATCATCAATACCACCAACTTGGCGCGTAAATGCTGCCCAAAACGTCTCTTGAACGGCGTCGTAGTCGGGGAATCTTGACCAGCCGTTGCTCAGGTGCATTGAGCCAGCAAATATCTGAAGAAAATGCAAGTTGAGACCAAAGGGGCATACCCTGGCTTCTGCCCAGTCAACAACCCCTTTCAAATGGCAAGAAGCTTCATCCACCAGCAGATTGCTGACACCAAAGTCTCCATGCGAAAGGACCATAGGGAGGGACATGATGTCATCCAGAGAAGCCAGACAAGTCTCTAAATAGGGCTTGAATTTTTCTGGGACATCGTTGAGAAGCCGGTTTAGATCTCGGCAATACTCTGCTTTGAGATTTTCCCGGTCTTTGGAGGAGACGGACTGCGGTGCCAGCCAGGATCGAGCAAAGAAACTATGGGCTGTTAAAGACTGCCATGACTTGGTTTTAGGTGGAATTACCTAGCAAGATCGGTGAATAGATTTTGACGGAACGGAAAGAACTCGGGGGAGTCCTGTGAAACATTGCGAGAGAGCGCAAACTCCAGCTCCGTGATGCCAGGCAGCCGTGTCATTAGATAAACGACAAGCGGCTCTCTACCGTCATTTTGAGCCTCCTCGTTGGCGTCACTACCACCAAGCTCCCCGTGGGACTGAATAGCAAGGACCAAAGGTCCATGAATGTTTGTCGCCAAATCATACATGTCCATCTTCGGAGCCAACGACCGGAGTCGACATTGAACGACATGTTCCAGACCAGCACCAGCATACATGGAGTAGCTGCAATCGCCTTGAATGGGAATGGCCGAAACCCTGTCACTGCCTGTGAGGCTGCGAGCTTTCTCTTCACAGTCAGCCCTGGAGGCTGTTGTTTTCTTGAAGAAGGCGGCGATTTCCTCCTCGACGTTGTAAGCTGCCACGACTGCCTGAATGCGAGGATCAAAGATCCTGGGAAGTGTATACAGATATTCGCTTGTAATGATGTGATGACGGAGGAGGAAGAAGAAGTCAAGTGTATGTACAGGGACCACGGGTATGTTCTTGTAGTCATGTATCTTGTGTGATGTTGTACATATTGGCTAGGCTAACTGTCACGGGACGCTCCGGCGGAGTTGACTTGACGCAAATTAAAGGGAGGACAAAGAGCAGAGAACAAAGAACTTACCCTGTTTTAAGAACGCTTCCCCTCTTTCAGGAACGTTTCCCCTCTTTCGAGATCGCTTTCCTCTTTCACTTCCCCTCTTCACTTCCCCTCTTTCAATAAGGCCTCGACTCTTCTTGTGGCGGTGAGACTGTCGCCTATTTTCCATGTCTATCTGCAAAGACTGGTCGTCAAGGCATTTACGTGGTTCTGATTCGCTTTCGGCGTCCTATCAGTACCTCATTAGAGGAGCCGAGCATGGTAATCACTTTAGTCGCCGTTGCTCTCGTCTCTTGCTGTTGGGCTGTACCGGCGTAGGGATGGCAAAGAGTCCCCAGTACGACATTGGCAAGTGTTATACGGTGGGAGGGGGGAAGAGAGAGACGGCCACAGAGACTATGTCGCTTCTAGCACGAGAGCCTCATGATCTCTGTCGTGCCACTTCCTGAAACTGCTTCTGGAACCAAGACCTTCGTTCCTCGTATTTTCTCCCTGGCCGCCAAGAGTTGACGGCAAAATATCATTGATGTTCTCTATCGATCAGCTAGACTATTAGCACACCCAACGTCTACAGGTCGCTACTTTCATCGTAGTCGACCAGTTCGCGCTCTGGGGAAAGCCAGCCGACGGTCTGGTCTCGTGCGCCGACGTCGTTAGGCTTCAGGTCACCATACATCCATCTATCGGAAAGAAACAAGTGCAGTGCCCCGGCCGTGCCCCTGCGAGCTCAATCACGGCCCCTTTGGCCATTTTTCTGTGGACCCATGCCTGCACATGCTTTCTGTATTCGATGGTTGGATTTGCTATGTAGCGCCGCATAATGGGTACCACGACCGAGACCTGTGAGCTGTCGTGGGAAGATCTAGGCAGCAGAGTTCACGGGAAGATCCAGACCGCAGAGTTCACGGTGGTGGGTGCCTAGTTCTTGTGCGAAATATGATTAAGTAGGCGTTAAGTAATACAGAAACGACGACGACAACAGCAACAACAATAATAATAATATTAGTATTGGTGCATCATCACTGAGGTGTCCTATGTGACACTCATCGCACGTATTTGGCGTATACAACCGTTTTTCATCCAGTACTATAGCTGTGGGAATTGAGAAAAAAGAAGAAGGCCTAAAACCTTACTAGGATTTATTTCCGTACAGATGTCCTTGTTCACATTCGCATCTGTCGGTGAGGAATCACTGTATGTATTGCTCTCATTGCAGGTTCATTGGTCGTCTCAGCAGCCAAGCCGCATCATCTTGAGCCAAGAAAACAGCACTGACAATACAACGAGCGACAGCCACCAGAACCCACCATGTCACCTTCCATCAAAGACGCAATTACTACTCACACGCCGTCGCCGCGTTGGTCCTCGCCGCTCCTCGCCACAGACGGCGCGACAGACTGCACGACGTCTTCACCAACCGCCGCCGACACGATCACAGACTTGGGTGCCACCACCAAATTCAAAGTCGCTCTCTCGCCGCCTCTGCGCGGCTCAACTGCTGCGCCTCTACTCTATAGCTTGGGACACGGCAGCACGGCGACGCCAGAGCTCCAATACGCCGCCCTGTCCCAGACCTCGCGGCCCGTCGACGCGTGGCTCCTACAGATGCGCCTTGCCTTTCTGCTCTCGGAGCAGCAAGAGCAGCTGCAGAAGGGAGAGAAAGCAGCGTGGCCGCGCTACGAAAACGACCTTTACGATGACGGCAGCCCTCCGCCTGAGTTTTGGTACACCGATTCTTCTGCGGCGTCGCCGTCGGCGCACCGAGACCAAACCGAGACGGAGACGCACTCGTCGCCAGATCCCCTTACGCCACCTCCTATTCAGCCAACACCCACGACGAGGCGAAAACGAACACACGATCGACTCACAGTCGACGACGAGGGTGACTGTCGAGGTATCGCTTCTGAATGCGGGCCTGGGAAGGCTGAGCCGCGTGGTGTAAAGAAGCGCCGGATGAACGAATCGGGAGGAGGAGCTTGTTGAACGAAATCATACGGCCTGCATAGTGTAAAGTTTCAGTTCAAAACACAGAACAGTTTTTGATTTCTTTTATTGATTTGGGGCATTATATACATTGTTATATGTGCATAGAGTAGTAATTGAGGGCTAGGGCCCAGGTGACTTTTTCACCATCTCACGAGGCACAGCCGACCACGGCTTGACTTAAGCATAATGTCGTTCTACCGCTTGCTCGGCAACTGTTGCAAAGGCATTAACTCGGCATTTGCCTGCTAATGGCTGTCAATAACGCAGAGTGGCTTAAATGGATCCTGCCGTGCATCCGGCCGATCCAGCTCCACCCCCGCGCCGCCGATTCTACGCTGTCGTCTTACATTATGCCCTGGATTGGCAAAATGTATGTTGTATTTGCATATATATTTATATGATATTTTTAATTGGGCATTTGTTTGCTGGGAATTTCCGACTTCGTTGCGCCTACAACGCTGTCTCATGCAATCACGCGGCCTGGCTCAGCGCTATGCAATTCTGCAGCAGCTCCCCCGCCTCATGCAGCAGCTCCCACCGTGACTGTCGCAGCGAATCCCGCAGCACCATGAGCATCGAGATGTTGCCATGGAAGCCTCGTGCCTCCTGCAGCTCATTCGGATCGATCAAATCCGCGTGCAATGATAGGTAGCCGCGCATCTGCATCCACCGATCACGGTGCGTCGCCGGCTCCGCGTAGTGCAGGTTCGGCCCCTCGATGGCGTACCCGTAGCACCAGATGATGAGCGCCGCAAAGTAGAGCACCCATGGCCGGTTGAGCAGAATGTCGTGTCGAAACTCGTACGGCTGGCCCGTCTGCGGACGCACCGGCACGTCCTCCCTCTGCCTGATCTGGTCTGGCGCGAGCACGAAGCGGAGGAGTTTGAGCGCGTAGTAGGCAGCATCGCGGGCTTTCGCCGACGGTGCCCAGTCCTCCGTTATTCGCCGCTGTGCGGCTGCGTATTCGTTTGCGCTGACGGGTCGACCCAAGAGCCTCTTGGCTCCGGCAAAGATTTGACAGTCAACAATATCAGCGTGCATGGCCATGTGGGCAAGATGATGCAGCACCGTGCGTCCCTCAAACATGGTATATACCTCCGTGTCTATCTCATCATCGCCATACGGATCCCGCTGTGGTTGCTTTCCGCTTAACGAATTATCGAAATCCGACTTCCAAAAGTCATATGCTCGCGTCAACGCGATTCGCCATTTGTCTCGGCCACCGGCGGCGGGTCCCATCCCGCCACCAAGTACATTGGCTTGCATATCACGCTGGCTTAGATGATATGTGACATTTAAAAGTCCTGCCATGAGAACAGCCCTCACAAAGTATGTTGTGTGAACTTGCTGCTTGTTGAGTGTTCTTTTTAGCCCTTCCAAGAAAGGCATGGGCGTCACACCCTGCTCTAGGAGTTTGCTCTCGGTCCTACTGAATTCAGCACTGCTCGTAGCTTTCCACAATGAGTCGTCACAGGGCAGCGGCAACCGCATCTCATGGGCAGCCATGACGGCCGAGTGGCCAAACATGGTAGCATGAAGGGAATCAATCATAAAAGCCGCGCAGGCGGCTCTTTTCGTTGACTCGTTGATGATCCATTGATCCCATTCTTCGTCTGCAGTCTTGGGCGGTCTGGGGCCACCCGCGTGCGTGGGTGATTCGGAGGATGCTTTCCCTATCAAGCTGCGGCCACGCCGCATGAGTGTAATAGTTGTGGCGTGGTGAATATGCGCTCTTTCGTGCAATTCTCTTGTCGAGCACATCTTCTCATACAGCTCCAGGAATATGAGCGTTTGAAATACCCATAGCTTCGCTGGGGGGCGAAAGCCTGGGTCCATAAATACTTCCCACCGCAGATGTGTGACAATAAAGTTGGAAAGGCGCACTCCTGCCATGGTTACCTCGGTTCCGCGCTTCTTATCCAGAGACGCAGCTCCTGTGGCCATGATTGCCAAAAGAAGTATCATCGGCGTCTTGTCGGCGACAAAGGTCGGCTTGTGCAGAATTGGCATTTGAGCGTCGAAGTGCTTCCAGAAAGACCCAATATAGGCTTGCATCATTCGCTTGCTCAGTATGTGGTCACTTCTACTTCTGTCGCCGGAGAGAATAGAATCTCTCGTATGGCGTAAATCTTCGCTCTCGCCACCGCGAAACCGATCCTTGATGTAGTCAAACAATTCTTGGCTCCTGGCATCAGACATGCTGGCTTCCGGCATATTTGGTTCGAGTAGATTGTATACCGACATGATCTGCTGTGGTCCTATTTGCTGGATTGGACCGGATCGATTTGCGAGATATGCATTGCTGTTCGGGTACTGAGCCTGGTTGAGTTCTCCATAGCTGCAAAACTTATTAACTCTAGTCATTACAGAGGTAAATATGATGTAGTCCTCACCGGGCAGCTGCTTGTGGCAGAACACCGTTGCCATTTCCGGTATTATTTGGCGCTGAGTCAAACAAATAGACCACAAAGTCGTCAGGTATCCCGCCAGTGGGAGATTTGCGAAGCCCAGCATCGGCGCCAAATACGGGGCCGGCATCACCCATGGGAAGATGATCATACATGACCATCTGATCAGTTACTGGTGAAGTTTCGTGGGGCATATCTTGCATGCCTGGTGCTTGTGTGTAATTTGTTGGTGGCAAGTTGTAGCCCAGGCCAGCCTGGGGTGAGTTGAGATTGGCAAGACTTCGAAGCGGAACTTGTTGCGTGTCTACTCTGGCAATAGGACTAGCAGGAGCCATGTATGAGTCTGCGACACTGCTGTCATATTGTCTCGCGGTACCAACGCTCACTGCGTATGCTTCGCCGGTCTGGCCATGCTGGCTGTACTCGTGCGGGTGCATGGCTGCCACGGGTGTCAATGGTGAGAGTGAGCAAGCTGCGGCTGTGTTTGTCTCAGCCATCTGAGTCTCTTTTGCGACATGTCTGTCTAAATGGCGCTTCAGCAAGTCGGGACGGACAAATGTGCGGCTGCAGTTAGGATACTCGCAGCAGAATGTCTGAGGCGAGTTGTGGTTGAGCTGATGGCGCTGACTGCGAAGCAAGGTTAGTCAGAGACAAAAATTGGAAATGGAAACACAAGCTCACAGATGTTCTGCGCGCGAATACACTTTGCCGCATGCATCGATTTCGCATGTAAATCTCTTTTCGAGGCCTTTGCGGCTCTTTCTCTTGCGCTTTTTTGCAGGAGCAGAGCTGGCCAAGCCATTATGGGGGCTCACCGAGCCAGCGGAGTCAGACATTTTCAGCAACAATAATGCTGAGATTGCGTCTTGTCATCTGAAGTGCCTCGTCGCGCATCATTTGATGGCGACAAATATCTGACTGCCGCGACCGAATTGGCGGTAGGCTAGGTGAGCGGCGGCTGACGTAGTCGCGCCAAAAGGCAGGCCACGCAGTGGGTGTGGAATCAACGAATTGGAAAGGCGCCAAACTTTGGCTGAGACCAGAATCTATGCTGGAAATCTTTACTGCAAGCTTTTGCACAGCTGGTAGAAGTGAGCAGCGTTGACGATGACGGTTGGTTGATGACGATGGCGAGAAATGCGCGAGGAGAAGCAGGTAAGGCTTCGATTGCGGTCGTGGCGTGGTGGATTGAGGTAATTGAGTGAATGTGTTTTACAAGATCTGGCGCAAAGCTGCGTTCTTTCATGCATTCAAGTTGATGTCAGGTCAAGAGCTCAAGAGCAATGTCGCGAGTGAAGGCAGGCGGAGGTGCATCTGGTCTGAAAAGCCCTTGAGGCGAAGCCCACTATGTAGTGTGGGGACAGCAGACAGCCACTGCCAGAGTGGTTGAAGGTCGAGGGTGCAGATCAAGTGGTGTGGTAGCCTGAAAATGCAGGCGAAGCTCGTAGGCCCGTGCCGCTGCAGCAGATGAAAATGCTGCCAATGACTCGGTTTTCATCATTGTACGGATAGCAAGAGCATCGTCTGTTGGCGTCCTATAATGGTGGACTGAACAATTGGCCAGCACAGCTGTCCCATTACAGAGTCTGGGAACCACAGAACCTGGCGGCCCCACCAAGGATGCGATGGTATTGATGGTGATAAGGTAAAGGGATACATAGGTACCTACTTATTAGCGGCCTGCGGTTGGGGAAGCAATTGGAGATGACAGATGCGGGGTATAAACTTACCAGGCACGCACCATGCCCAGGCAGCCAGTGGTGGTTAGGTAAATAGAGGTTTATATTATTTTATACATTGAGCATCTCTTTGCTACTCCTCAATTGATGCCGAATACCTGCATGCCGTCGTTAGGACCTCGTTTCCGTACAGGTGCCTCGTTTACCGCGCAAGAGTCTTCTTTTTATCGACTGGTGAATTGACATGTGACCCAGACATCTCGTGCCCTATCCTGCTTTTCCCTGTGACCATATTTTGAGTCTCTTCCTTTTTCCCTCTTGTAGATTCCCCAAAACCGCCATTTGTTTCCGACTGAATGTGGGCAAGTTGGGCTGTCTAGCTCGAGAAGCTAGCTGCCTTAGGATATCACATATCTACACGCCCTACAGACCAGATTCGGGTCTCACTCAGCTCTTGAGACCTTTTGGCGACAATTCATTGACTACCTAGGTACCGGCTACCATGCAAATACTCAATCATGTCCCCATAGCCTTTCCCTCATCTGAATGCCAAGATACATCAGCCCACTGCTTGCGGGGCAACAGCCGATGCTCACTGCTCACCCAGGACGTTTGAGTTGCTTCGACGCGGTTTTGTACCAGGCGCGAACAGGCCGCCGGATCTTAGTGAGTAGGTGTCAGAAGTCAGCCGGGCCGCCTGCATCTATTCTCATCTCGGACCCCTTTTTTTCCTTTGCTTGCCCCAGAAAATTCAACGGCGTGACTTGCCGTGGCCGTGGTGATGCCCCCCACCAGTCACGGCGCAAGTCGCAAGCCCGCACAAAGTACCTCTCCACCTGGTACCGCGTCGCAGGTACCTCGCTAATTAATTTAGCGTGTTCGTGCTGCTCTGCAAAGTTCGGAATTTACCAGCCCATTACCAGCGCACAGTGTCATTCTGCCCGCGTACCGCTGCCCTCCTCTTCTTCCCTCTCTCCTCCTCAACACCACAACTACAGCGAGTACCACCACCACAAATCATGGCTCCCAAAACTTCTGCCAGAGCGCAGGATGACAGAACAGAAGGCCCTGCTACCAAAGAACGCCCTTCAGTCTCCGCAGCCAAGATGCGCCGTAACGCCAGCCAGACGAGCAACAACCAAGCACGCGAAGCGCCCACGAGCGCTCCGACTTCAGCTCCCGCACCAGGCCCCTATGAGCCCGCGCCCCCTACAGTAAGTTTTCTCGATTCTTTCTCGAGCTTCGGGCTCTCTAAGGGCCAAGTCGCAACCGGCTGCTCTCCCTTACCGCTGCCTTGCTACCGACGCTGACACTGCCGCTCCCGGCGTCCACCAGGTCCCCTGGGCTTCCTTTGAACGAGACGCACTGCATGCCTACCGACGCGAACACGCCCTTCCTTCCTCGACATCGTTCATGAGCACATATCACGAGTATATTCTCACAGAAAAGGCCGGTATCGGGCTGTACTCGCCGACCATGGTGCGCAAGAGAATCGCCCGTCGCCAAAACAAGGAACAACTGGCTCTCGCCGTGCGCAAGCACTTCAATGGCGTCGGTATCCAAGAAAACGACGTCATTGTCGACTTTATATGCAAAATCCGCCACAGCAAGTCTGTCAAGTTAGTAGGGTTGAGCAAGAACGAAGCGCTGCTCGCAGACTAGGTGGCCTGGGCCAACCGCGGCGAACCTCGGCGACGATACGATTCATGACGACGGCGTTTACGGTGATTTTTGATACCTGGCATTGGAATTTGGGACAGCTCTACAGCTCTACTTGAAGTGTAGCAGCAACGGTACCTTTTTTTTTTCTTTATTGTCTACCAGTGTGGCTAGAGGCGTCATCGCGTCTTCCGCAACTTGTTTTTTATTTTGGGCGGCAGGATAATTTATTCGATTAGCGTGGGCGCGCCAACCTCTCTGCATGTCACTACTGCACATCTTACTACAGCATGCTAAATTGGCCCAATGGTCCTTCTTTATATTTTCAATGAACATTTGACTCTTCTTCATTCTGATTATCTTATCTGCGCCCCTCCTCTCGACCAATCGCACGCTTCACAATTCTGGGCGGTATCGGTCGGCTTATGACGGCATTTACGCCTGAGGCAGCTTGACCCGGTTTAAGGCCGGCTAAAAAAGTCGAGTCCCTCCAACCAGCGAGAACCTCCTAGAACCGTGCCCGAGACGTTATACTCAACCTCACTCTCTCATCCATTCTTTCGGTCGGATCATTGATGAAGCAAATGAATCGTTGCTCTTCGTTATGAACTCGAGCATTTTGCTAAAATCTACGGCGCCTGCGCGCGTCATCGCGCACAACCATGCAGCGTCCGCCCGAAAGATTGCCGGCCCCTTGACGAAATGCGCCAAGCTACACACTGCGCCGTTGCGCGCAACCTCGCCTTCAGCCAAGTCATCCAGGGTTAAAAGCACCAAAATACCTTCATTATCGCGCGTATGTGAAACCAGAGAAGTGAATCAATTGAGTGGGATTGCTAGCTAACCTACGCTATAGAACTTTCACACGACGAACAAGCTTTCCTCCAAGGATCCTTACAAGGCCCTCGGTGTCGACAAGAATGCATCTGCTTCCGAGATCAAGAAAGCTTACTATGGACTCGCAAAGAAATTTCATCCCGACACAAATAAGGATCCTTCCGCCAAGGACCGATTCGCTGATATACAATCCGCCTACGAAATTTTATCCGATCCCAAGAAGAAGGAACAATTTGATCAATTCGGTGCTGCCGGCTTCGATCCCAATGGTAATCCCGCGGGTGGTGATCCTTTCGGTGGAGCAGGCAACCCCTTCCATGGCTTCGGCGGCGGCGGTCAGGGTGGCTTTGGCGGCGGCTTCAACTTTGACGATATATTCTCCGCATTTACCGGCGGCCAAGGCGGCCCCTTTGGCGGCGGCGGACGACGCGGCGGACGGGCGAACCCTTTTCAACAGGAGATTCTCGTCGGCGAAAACATTGAAGTACAGGCCAGCATCACATTTATGGAAGCCGCCAAGGGCACAAGCAAAACCATCTCAATCACACCAACCGTCGAATGCGGCACCTGCACAGGAAGCGGCCTCAAGACCGGGTCTCAGCGCGCGCCTTGTAAAGCCTGCAACGGTACAGGAACTCGGCTCCATTTTATGCAGGGTGGTTTTCAGATGGCTTCCACTTGCGGCATCTGCGAAGGGTCAGGATCGACAATACCCAAGGGCTCCGAATGCAAGACTTGCTCTGGCCATGGTGTAGTCCGCGAACGCAAGACGATCAATGTGGACATTCCCGCCGGTATTGAGGATGGCATGCGACTCCGAGTTGACGGTGCGGGTGACGCGCCCGCGACCGGCCGCTCCGCCGACCCCAGCGCCCGCAGCCAGCGCGGCGACCTCTATGTCTTTGTCCGCGTTGCCAAGGACCCCAAGTTTACACGAGAAGGTTCCAATATTCTACACACGGCCAGCATTCCTTTAACGACGGCGCTGTTGGGTGGTCAGGTTTCCATTCCCACGCTGGATGGCTCTGTCAATGTCAAGGTCGCCACGGGCACCAACACTGGCGACAAAATTACGCTCTCCGGTATGGGCATGAAGCGCCTCGGCTCCCGACGTGGCGGCTCCGGCGACCTGCGCGTCGAGTTTAGAGTCAACATGCCCAAATACCTCAGCGCCAACCAGCGCACCATTGTCGAGATGCTTGCCGATGAGATGGACGATAAGACGGCGCGACGAGTCATGAATGTTTCGCCCTCTCGGTGAGTTAAACCCGCCTCGCGCTAGCCTTGAATCTGGATTGCTAACGTCGGATAGGAATGCTTCCACCGGCAACGACGCCGCTTCTCACGATAACGAAGGCTTTTTGAAGTCGGTATGGCATAAGATGACAAACCACCCAGCGCATCAGACGAAGCCGGACGGTGAATCGACTTCTTCGACTGACAAGCCCTCGACGAAGAAGAGCGATGAAAAAGAGACGAAGAAAAAGTCGGACTCTGTCTGATCGAGACGACGTCATTTCAACATTGTAAACTATATTTAAGCGGCCTCGTACCGCGCAGGACCTACACTCGAGCATTGGACCTGCAAAACATTTTGCATTCACAAAGGTGTTTTAAAAAACGGTATTCAATTATATTACAAGTATGGGGAGGAAAAGAGTGACTGAGGGATGTATCAAAAGGCGTTTTTGTTTCCACTGGCGGGCATAAAATGTTGTTGGCCTTGTAACATTCGCTGTGCTGTGTATGCGAATAGAGCAGATTTCAATTGTATATGGAGAGACCATAGTATCTAGTCGGAGACAAATCCCCCCCTTCTTTCGATATAGTCCTTCTGATAATTGTACATGCTTGCCTTGTTGCGATCGTAGCAGCTCTTTCTTTGGGTATCTCGTGTGTCATAGCATAGCATTAACAATGCTGCTTTCTCAACCATTATGCCGGTGCAGATGATAATGTGCTCCCACCAAATCACATCATGCCTTAACCAATCGGCTTCATCTTTTTCTTCTTCTTCTTCTTGTCGGGCTCACCTACCCCGCCACTCCCACTCCCCGCCGCCGCCGCCGCCGCCGCCGACGTCTTGCCCTTGTGAAACTGCCTCCAGCTGCTGATTCGCTCCTCGCGCGTCGCCTCCCAGTCCTGCTCGTGCTGCCTCTTTCTCTTCCTCTCGTCCATTTCCTCGTCCTGCCTGCGCTGCTCGCGGCCCTCCTCCTGCATCTGCGCCTTGGCCTGCCGCCTGCGGCGCTGCTCGCCGTCCACCAGCACCTCGCGCGCCTTGTCGCGCCACTGCCTGGCAAACGCGTCCGTCTTGAGCTCCTCCGAGTCGACCGTGAGCTTCTTCTCGCGAATCAGCAGCATGCGCGCGTCGGCAATGGCCTCGTCGAGCCGCTCCCGGTGCTTCTCGTCCATGAGCTCCGTCTGCGCCTTCTTGAGCCGGTCAAAGGCGTCGGGCGCCCGCGGGTTCTTGCACTTGTCAGGGTGGATGAGGAGCGACTTTTTGCGGTACGTCATCTTGATGTCGGACTCAGGCACGCCGGGCTGGAGATCGAGGACCGCGTACCTGCAAAAAAAGAAAACATGGTGGTGATTAGGTGCTGCGCTTGGGGAAGAAAGACAGGAGGTGGGTGGTGATGCCGGGGGAGATCTTACGCATCCAGCCGAAAGGCTTTCAAGATTCTGTCGATTTCCGCATCCTGAGAATTGCTGGTTAGTGGTGATGGTGGTCGCGCGACACAGGCCGGATGATTGGGCATTTGAGCGACAAACCTTGTCCCATTCCTTGGCTTCCGACTCGAGCGCATCGAGCGCAGCCTTGTCCTCTTTGTCTTGATCGGTCGCCATGGTCTGCTAATCTGCGACGGGACGTTGAAGACTCGGGGGGTCAAGGTTTTGGGCGTTTGTTGGTTTTGGCACAACGACCATGAGGCGGGTCAGCCACGGCGGGCCACTTTCGCCAAAATCTGGTGGCGTTTTCTAGATGGGCATTAGCGTCGTCGGTCTGGCAAGCTCTCTCTCAAGTCAATGTCATGAAGCTGGTGAGAATTTGTGATAGTGAAATGTGTATTAATGTAATTCAATAGCTAGATGACATCGTAATCTTTTCCTGAAAGCATTGAAATCTGCCGGCAAGTGCTCTAGCAAAATGAAGAGCACCCTGGTGGGACTTTGTATCTATTTTGTCATGTAAATTCAGAGAGATGCGTCTCGGCGACTTTTGCTCTCACACGGAGCACGTCGGAATACTCCGGTTGGTGGTCTAACCGATATTAAGCAGCCCCTTGACTAGTCTAGTGCAGAAGTCTGTCAGTTTCTGTTTCAACTGCATGCAGTGTGCGAAAGTGGCGGCTTGTGCGGCTAAGCTGCCCTCATATGCTGTCTTACCCGCAGGCAGGTCAGTAGTTATAAGTTAGTCAGTGTTTCACAGCGGGCGATAGCCAACTTTCTAGGAGTCTAACGAGGCGTCCAGTCACGATGATGAATCATGCTGATCTCGAGCGGTATGCTACATATCCTTGAAGAGAGCACGTTGTTGCCGCGAAAATGGTGACATGGCTGTGGTCTCACAGCAATTGCCGGCATGGCGGCCTTGCATTTCAGCTTGGGCGTGACGGCATTGCATCGTTTAGCTTCGCAGAAGCTCCTCCTTTGAAAGTCTGGTACCAATTGCAGCTGGTGAGAGCGAGACGGCCAAGGCTAGTTGTGAGTGACGCCAGGCAGGAAGCTGTCCGAGCTTGTTCCGATTTGTCCTAATTCAACAGCTGCAGAGAGTTGACCTGCCCTGCCAAAGCCTGCCTATCCTCTTGGCGCCATATTGTTCTGACACAGAATAATGCACTCACAAAGATGCAAGGACGACGAGCCGATCTCGTCATTCAATTCAGAATCGCATCATGTAGCATGGCTCGCTGTCGCTCGTTACGGCAAACAATGTAAAAGACAGGACGACTCATGCACAGGCTGCGTCTTCCTCCACTATTACTGTCTATATTGAATCCATTCTTGCACGGGACGACGGTGGACGACGGGACGAGTAAGGAAAAACACTAGTAAGGATGACCGAGATGAAAGAAAAGCAAACACGCTATTAGCTGCAACTCTTGGAGCGGTGTCTATTTGTTCACCCACTCACAAGGTCTAAACGTACGAAACCGCGTATCCGTTGTGCTCAGTCTGCAGCGACACCGCACAAGTAATACATACTTGTATAGCATTGAGCTTGGCCTTTGGATTCAGATATAGGCAAGTACCAACCCCGCACTGAGCTGCTGTGAAAAGTTTGTGGGACTTGGCAGATATTGGGATCATGTTGTGTGACTGACGGTGGATCGGCGCGGGGTAGAGGAGAACGGCACGCTTTCTAAAGTCACCAATGGCCTGCGCGTGCTCCGATTCGGCTCGGGTGGCTGTGCGGGACTAATAAACATTGCAGAACGCCGTCCCTGTACGTCAGTGGAGAGAGACGCGGATCATGAGTGCCATACCGACTTGGGACGGAATACATGGCGTCGTAGGTGGTTGACCAAAGTCCAATGCCCCGTTTTATTGCTTTTTTTTGCGTAATACGAGAAGTCGTGTCTGATTGCCTGCATCTCAGCCCAAGGCGAAGGCCCGGTCTGCCTGATCCTGCAGCTTGGAGACGTCACTCACTTCAATATTGGAAGGTTTGCCCAAAATGTTTATAAGGCGGTATCGGCCGCATAGATGGCCATTTCCAACCAGACTGGACTTGTATACTTGTCTGAATCGAGTCGTTGAGCCTTGAAGATACAACCATACCAGCAGACCTGAAATAAAAACACGTACGCCTGAAACGGATCTCAAAATGCGTATCCTTGGAATCAATTCTGCCTACCATGAGTCGGCCGCGTGCTTGATCATTGATGGGCAAGTGGTCGCAGCTGTCGAGGAAGAGCGCTTCTCCAGGATCAAGCATGCTAAGCCGGCAAGTGTTGACAATGCAGATGAGCTGCCCCTTGAAAGTATTCGATACTGCCTCGCATCTGCCAACATCAAGCCAGAGGATCTTGACGCGATTGCGTACTCTTTCGATCCGGAGCTGCGAGCGCAGACCTTTATATTGGATGACAAAACAGAAGCTGGAGACTGGGGAACGCAAGAAGGCGAGGACACCTTCCTTGCCCACCTTCGCTTGGTGCCCAAAGCCTTGGCTACTCAACTTGGTTCGACAGCCGGGCTGGAGTTCATGCCGCATCATGTTTCTCATGCTGCATCCAGCTTCTATCCGTCGGGATATGAAGACGCTGCTATCCTCGTTGCCGATGGCATTGGAGAGGCCGCATGCACCTTGCTGGCGCGAGGCGATAAAAATGGCATCACCATCTTGCGGGAGGTCCCATTCCCCCATTCTATTGGTTTCATCTGGGAGAAGCTCAGCAAGTATCTCGGATTCTCCGAGTACGACGCCTGCAAAACCATGGGCCTCGCGGCGTATGGTGACGCATCCAGATTCAAAGACGCATTTCCGCAGTTGATGCGTGCGGATGATGTGTCTGGGTACTCCGTCGACCAGCCAACGGCCAACTTTCGCTTGCCAGATTTTGATCGGCTGGAGGCTCTGTTTGGGCCTGCTCGCAAGCCGGACACCCCGCTGGAGAAGCATCACTACGATGTGGCCGCTGCTCTGCAGGTCGCCACAGACGAGGCTCTTCTCGCGCTTGCACGAGAACTCAAGTCGGTTGGTTCGAAGAACCTGTGCCTTGCAGGAGGCGTTGCCTTGAACTGTGTCAGCAACATGGTCCTCAAAGAAGCTGGACTCTTTGAGAATGTGTTCATTCCATCGGCTCCCCACGACGCAGGCACAGCAATGGGGGCTGCGCTCGAACTCAATCAGCGTATGGGCGGCCCAGCAGGCGTGGCCTCGGACACGCCGTATCTCGGCCCGGAATTTGACGATGACGCAATTGTCTCGGCATATGGGGCCGCTGGGTTGTCGCCGAAAGTGTCCAACGCGCCGGCCCGCGAAGCTGCTCGCATGATTGCCGACGGCAAGATTGTTGCTTGGTTCCAGGGCCGAATGGAATTTGGACCCCGAGCCCTGGGAAATCGATCGCTACTCGCCGATCCGCGAAGCGCGGCGACGCGTGAGATGCTCAATGTCAAGGTGAAGCATCGCGAGACATTCCGCCCCTTTGCGCCCAGTGTTTTGGCCGAGCCGGCAGGGCAGTGGTTTGAGCTTGGCGCGCCGTCCCCGAGCTATGATTTCATGCTCTATGCTTGCCAGGCGACGCCCACACACCGAGAGAAAATACCGGCCGTCCTGCACGAAGACGGAACGGCGCGTGTGCAGCTGGTCCGTCGCGAGCGGAACCCCCTGTATTACGAGATCATCTCTCATTTCGCAGAGCTGACTGGGGTTCCTATGTTACTTAACACGTCCTTCAATGACAGCGAGCCAATCGTCTGCACCCCGGCTGATGCTATTGCAACGTTCCGAAAGACGCGCATCGACGCGCTTTTCATAGGCAATAGATTTGTCACCCGGGACAACTAGTTGTCATCGGAAAGATAGAGCCCCGTTTTATCACAGGCGCAAAGCACGACTTTCGTGATCAGTAGCTATTCAATATCGATTGATTTTGTCCGAGATTAGATTTGCCTGTAATGACATGTTAAGTGACAAGTGTTGAAGTAACTTTGCGGGTTGATATATAACTAGCACCTTGAGTCCTTGCACAGTGGATGCGGGTCGCTAGCGCGCAACCACCCCGCGGCGATAAGATAAAGAGAATAGCCCCATTAAAAAATTTGGCTGCGGTCAGCGGACGGAAAAAAGCCATCAGCGAACAACGGTCACCTCTTGATATGTCAAGCTCATCCAGACTATAGACCGACATGTCTAGACGCGCAGTGTCTCCGGCGGCCTCTGAGCCCGAGATGGACATCTTCGGGTCCATCTACCCAGGGGACGATACCAACGGCAAGCAGAATGGAGCTGCCAACGCCGACACTGATTTCGATTTTGACGGTCTCATGAATGGTCATAACCAAGGCAACGAGGATGACGACGAGGCTTTCATCGCGCTTAGGCAAGCTGCCTCGTTCAGAAAGACCTCAAATCTCAAGGGTCGCACTGTCAAAAAGGGTGGCGGTTTTCAAGCTATGGGTAAGACTTGCTGACGAACTTTTCGACCTCTTCTAGTACTGACTGCCTGGCCAGGAATAAACGCCACTCTTCTAAAAGCCATTGCCCGAAAAGGCTTCTCGGTCCCGACGCCCATTCAGCGAAAGACGATTCCCTTGGTTCTCGACAGAAAAGATGTTGTTGGCATGGCGAGAACTGGTTCCGGAAAGACGGCCGCCTTTGTCATTCCCATGATTGAGCGCCTGCGCGCGCACAGTGCAAAGTTCGGCTCGCGTGCCCTTATCATGTCGCCCTCGCGTGAATTGGCTATTCAAACATTAAAAGTTGTCAAAGAGCTCTCGAAAGGAACGGACCTCAAGGCTGTTTTGCTCGTTGGTGGTGACAGCCTGGAGGAACAGTTTGGCTTCATGGCAGCCAATCCGGACATTGTCATTGCCACGCCCGGTCGATTTTTGCACTTGAAGGTCGAAATGAAGCTGGATATATCCTCTATCAAATACGTCGTCTTTGATGAAGCTGACCGCCTCTTCGAAATGGGCTTCGCTGCCCAGCTCACCGAGATTCTTCACGCTCTCCCACTCTCCAGACAAACACTACTCTTCTCCGCCACACTCCCCACGTCCCTCGTCGAGTTTGCCCGAGCTGGTCTTCAAGACCCGAGCCTTGTGCGTCTCGATGCCGACACCAAGGTTTCCCCAGATTTGCAAAGCGCATACTTCAGCATCAAAGGAGACGAAAAAGAGGGCTCATTACTGCATATTCTACACGATGTCATCAAGGTGCCTGTTGGCGAGCCGGAGAACAACGATGATACTGGAAAGGATTCAAAAAAACGCAAGAGAGGACCCGATGGTCCCGCGCGACCCACACAACACTCTACTATTGTCTTTACAGCAACAAAGCACCACGTCGAATATATCGCTAATTTACTACAATGGGCGGGCTTTGCCGTCTCTCATGTCTACGGTTCTCTCGATCAAACAGCACGTCGTATACAAGTTGAAGACTTTCGCCATGGCAAGACCAATATTCTGGTAGTCACCGACGTCGCCGCCAGAGGTATCGATATCCCCGTCCTTGCCAATGTCATCAACTACGACTTCCCCTCACAGCCCAAAATCTTCGTTCATCGTGTCGGTCGTACTGCACGTGCTGGCCAACGTGGCTGGAGTTACAGCCTAGTCCGCGATACAGACGCACCATACCTGCTCGACCTGCAGCTTTTCCTCGGAAAGCAGCTTGTAATTGGTCAAGAAAAAGAGAAGCCGTCATACGCTGACGACGTTGTCGTCGGCTCCTTGGAGAGAAACTCACTAGAGGAGCATGTCGAATGGTTCAACCGGGTAATACATGACAACGACGACATCAATGCCCTTCAAAAGGTATCTATCAAGGCAGAGAGGCTGTACTTGAAGACAAGAAACTCTGCTTCTAGCCAAAGTGCCAAGAGAGCTCGCGAAGTCGTAGCATCTGGTGCATGGGTTCAACTACACCCTCTATTTGGCAACGACGTGGATCAAGACGAGAAATCGAGAGCGGAGATGATGGCAAAGATTAGCGGCTTCAGGCCCAATGAAACAATTTTCGAGATTGGCCGCAGCGACAAGGCCTCCAACGAAGCTGCAGACGTGATGAAGCAATTACGCAAAAAGATTACTCCGCGAAGAAGACAAGAAGCCGAAGCCGAGGCTGAGGAAGAAATCGACGATGACGAAGTCGGAGCGCCAGCGATACATGATTTCGACGATGCCATGGACGACAACGCCGGTCTTGGTGCCTTGGACGAAGACTCTGACGAGGATCTCGAGGTTACCGTCTCCAACGCCGGCAAGTCTAAGAAAGACCGCGACGACTGGCGCGACTCCGAGATATTCATGTCTTACACGCCCCGCACAGTCAACGCCGCCGAGGAGCGCGGCTACGGTGTGCACTCGGGCGGTGCCGGGTCCAGCTTCATCGAGGCCGCGCGCGACGTGACCATGGATCTCGGCAACGACGAGTCGGCCAAGTCGTTTGGCGAGGCCAACAAGCAGCGTCTGCGGTGGGACAAGAAATCCAAAAAGTACGTGTCGCGGCACAACGACGAGGATGGCTCCAAGGGTGCCAAGTTGGTGACGGGCGAGAGCGGCGTCAAGATTGCGGCGTCGTTCCAGAGCGGCCGCTACGACAAGTGGCGCAAGGCGCACCGCATCGGCCGCACGCAGCGCGTCGGCGAGGACGAAAAGGCGGGCGCCGCGGCGCTGCTGTCGCAAGGCGGCGTGCGGTACAAGCACAAGCAGGAAAAAGCGCCCAAGGCGGCGGACAAGTACCGCGACGACTACCAGGTGCGCAAGAAGCGTGTCGACGAGGCGCGCGAGAAGCGCGTAGGACGCTTCCGCGACGGTGCCGGCAGCAAAAAGGAAATCAAGGGCGTGCACGACATCCGCAAGGCCAGAGAGGAGAAGCAGAAGCGCAAGGAGAAGAATGCTCGGCCGATGAGGAAGCGATCGTAAATGTCGACTATGCCATGTATGGGATTACCGGCATTAATAA
Source organism: Beauveria varroae (assembly GCA_030780425.1). NCBI lineage: Eukaryota > Fungi > Ascomycota > Sordariomycetes > Hypocreales > Cordycipitaceae > Beauveria > Beauveria varroae. The sequence goes on along the minus strand of JAPFUP010000091.1, from coordinate 35,201 downwards.
AAAGCATCATGTTGAAGCGAGTTCAAAAAATACATTTTCATCAGTCACAATGTGGTAATACCAGTAGCTTTGACGGATACATGTCTTTCCGTCTATTGATGTGTTTTTGCCTCACTTCCATTACACGCAACTTGTGCGCACAACTCAGCGCCCACATGAAACAAGGATAAAACGAGGTGATGGCTGAATCCTCTTGAAAGTTCTTGCCCGCTAAATCGTATATGATGTGCAAAGAAATACAAAAGCAAACGTAACGTATAAAAGTAAAAACAAAAAAGTATAAAATCGCGCCCTATAAGAGGGAGTAAATCTGTTATCGATCAACGAATTGGCCGTTAAAAAGAAAAGAGTTCCTCGGTCAAAGGATAGTTCCCAAGCAAACGCCAGGCACCGTTGAGGATGCACAAAAAATGTTGATCCGTAAAGACGTCTTCTGCAAAATGCGAACCGTCCTAGTAAGACATCGCTATCCCAGCTATGACGCCTAGACTGGGCCCAGTGAAGAAAGAGACGCGTTCGATCATGTGGGTATCAATAATATTATAGTAGTGTAAGAAAATATGCGCAGAGAATAAGGGTTAGTCGCAAAGAGGAATCGCAGCATGGTGTAGGGAAGATTGTAGATGTAACAGTCGCTACTGTATTTCGAGATTCGACATCCACGCTTTGACTGCATCGCGCAGTAGATTAGGCCGTCTTCTCGAGTTTGTGCCAATGGCATCTTCATCTCGCTGGTCGAGGACATCTCGAATTATGTCTTCCAGCGCGGAGAGTATCACTGTCTTGCATTGCACGCGAGGCACATCGGTTGAAGGATTCGCCATTTCCGTCGTCTCGGAGAGTGAGTCAGGAGTGATGTCAGCGCTGTTGCCCAAGTTACCGGTCGCTCGCATAGGCATAGTCGAACCTGTATCCTTGGTGCTTTCAGAGTTGGCGCTGACAACCTTGTCAACTGCCTCAACCAGAGACTTGTCAGCATCGGCAATTACTTCTTCGACCCATTCCTCGTTGAGTTGGGTTTCGTAAGGCAATACGGAAGGTGTATGAGCGCTGACTGGCTGCGAAGACAGATCGGAACCTGGCCTCGTCTTTACTAGCCTGCGATACACGATGCGAGAGACAGTGTTCGTAGTTGTGTCGGCAATGACGGTGGAGCTTATGTCAACCCAACGCTCTCCCGCTCCTTGCCTCTGAGACGGAAGTGGTGCTGGGGTCGGCTCGGCTCGCATCGCAGCCTTGACCTTCTCGAGGAGATTGTCTTGAGGAGGAATAGCTTGCAGTGAGAAATCAGGATGAAAGCGACTGAGCCAACCCGCAGCATTCAGGGGCGTGTCACCATCGATAGTAATCCGTGCCGACTGCTCAAAGAAGTCCAAGTTGCTGGGCAGTCCCGGGGTCGATAAATACCCGCTGCTTGAGGGTGAGCTGATGGCAGACTCGAAAGATGCAATATAATCGGGAAAGGGTACATCAACATCGATAATCCCATCTTCAGGGTTGATCGAGGTCTTCACTGGAGATTCAAACACACCAGTAGGGTCTGGAGTACGATCTGCCTGCGAAAAGGATGCCCGCTGTCTCATGTTGGCAGTGCTTTGCCTTGTCATTGTTGGCGGCGCATCTACAGGCGCACGCGGAGAGGGTGCTCTCGGCAGATCGCTGGTCTCTTCAAGCACTACAGACTCTTGTACCATTTCGGCCAGCCTGTCAGTTTTTGAGAAGGAAGGTTTTATAGGCGACCGAAGCTCGCTTGTTTGGCTTGCAGTATTACTGTCGAGAGAATCCCTTCGTCGTGCCGTCCAGAAACCCCCTATGAGATTTCCCCACTTCAATCCAGAGCTAGGGGGACGAGAAGTCGTCGTGCATACACTTGCGTTGCTCTCGCCTCGCTTGAGTGATCGCTTCAGGTCGTCAGCCGCAAAGCTGCTGCTGCTTCCCGGTCGATGGCGCAAGTGGCTTTCGCCCCGCTGAATGCCCGTAAAGTGCGGCATGGTCGGCTCTTGCGTAACGGTTGCGGTCGTGGCAGCACTGCTTTTTCTAGTGCCTAGATCGCTACCGGCCATTGGTAGGTTGATAGTACGAATCGACGCAGCATCAGATGCGCGTCTCTGATGGTTCCTGTCCATACCAAACTGCGCAAATTGGGGGACGACGGCTGAGTTTCTTGCGCTTTGACTTCCCACGCGTGAATGCGATGCTCGTCTCAGCCCGGTTCGGCGGTTAATCTTACGTCGAAGAGACTCTTCTCGCAGTACAGGAACCACAAAGGTTGGGGGAGAATTTGAGAGGGGACCTAAAGAGGTGGATGTGCTCGCGCGGTGCACCCGCGGTGCATTCATCTGCTGATTTGCGGGCAAAAAGCCAGCAAGAAGGAATATCAGTCTCCGCGCAGCCATCTTGTCATCAGAGATGACAATTGTTCTTGCAGGTAGAGACATGTCCTCTTCATGTTTGTGGCGTGCTTGGAGGGCCGCCTTCCTTCGGTGAGAGGGGCTAGAGAGAGCGGAGAGCCAGTCCACATGCGTAGCAAGGAATCCAGTCAAAACATTGTAGAGGAACGGCCCCTTGTTGAGTGACGACGCCCACTTGACTGTCCAGATAGCCTCATCGCGCCAGATGCCCCATCGTCCTTGCCCAGTAAAGACACGCGCAGCACCTAACCCTGTAACAATTCGGCTTCTCGCAAGTCCAACTTCCAAAGCAATGTCGATATCGCCTGCAAGGCAATTGGGCAAGAGAGATACCAATTTTGTGGTGCTCTTGATCGCTTTGACTCTCGGAGTCTCAACACTGCGTCTGTCATTTGTGATTGTATTCTTGGAAGGATGACTTTGAAGTGCTATCTTGGGAGTTTGTTGCCCGGGAGATGCAGAATCAGCATGCTTGAGTAACTGATGTATCCTCGTGGCGGAAAGGGATTGAAGGTGCGTCAGTGTTCGCATGATAATGTCCCAGTGTTGAGTTAATGAGTCGATCCTGTCTTCGACATCGAGCGCAAAGGGTGATTCATTTGGGTCCGTAGGCATCCCAGAGCCGAACATGTTCCAGCCACTACCTCCCGCGCGTACAGAATTGTACGAAGATGAATAAACCTCTTGTTCATTGTACGAACCAGACTCGCGGAAAATTGACTTTGGAGGTACGGCTGATGAAAGTCGCGACGTCGAAGACGGGAGCTGTATAACGAGAACGACGGCATACATCGGAGTGCGCCGTTGCTTAGGCTGCTTCTTCTTCTTGCGTGTAGCGGCTTCATCGATCGTAGATGGAAAAGGGAAACCCACGTTCTCGTCTGCAAATCGAGTTTGCGTCGTAACAGTGGGCTCGACTTCTTCAGTTGCCAAATTGACAGGAAAAAGACGAGTAATCAAGACCTTTTTACGATCACTTTGGCGAGGTGTGGCGCTCGCTGTGGGAGGCATTGAGCTAAAAGTAGGGGATATGGCCTGAGAAGAGAATGACTGCGAGAGCTTGCTCGAGCGCATGCTCGAGCGACCGATAGAGCTGCGACCATCTCCAATCACGGAGGCGTTGTCGCTCGTGCGAACATCACTGGGAACGACATGTACTTTCGTGGATGTGCCCTTGTAGGCCATGAGTTCAGAATTGCCGAAGATGCAGCTTGAAAAAGTGGCCAACTCTTCGCGATATTCACGATAGGCTCTTTGGGCGTCCGTCTCAGCCTGGCTCTGGTTGCGCCCGTGTATAGAGCCGCGTCGATCAAAAGCGCCCTGGCGAAACTGTGTTTGAGTGCTCTCAGTGTGAGTCGAGACTGGTCGCGAATGGCTAAAACTACCCTTGCGAGGAGACAGGGGGTTTCTTCGACTCTCGTTGGTGGCGGCCGCGCGTTCGACCTCGGCAACAGGATGGCTATCAAATAATAGGGATGCAGAGGTCGCTCCGAGATTATCTTGCATTATCAGGACGCGAACGTCGCGAACGTCGAGGTCGATTTCGTCATTGAAGTCAAAAGCACTCGCAGAGGCAGCAGTCGGTGTAGGAGGCGCCGTAGAAAACGGAAAGACTTGGTCATTGCGATGTTGATAAAGAGCTTGTGCGTCGGGAAAGAGAAGATTGCGTGTGTGTATGTCTTCTTGTACAGAGTCAAGAGAAAGCAGAGGACGCGGGCTACCATTTGACGCTTGATCGTGTGTATTGGCCGCGCCACTGCCGCCGGTGCCGAGATTTAGCAGCCGACCGATCATGTTGTTTGATTGCGACGACGAGACACAAGTCGCGTTAGGAAGTCTCTCCTTTTAGTGTAGGTTAATGAACTGCCGTCCATTACCGAAAAACGTAGTGATGTGTTGCTGAAGTGGACGCATAGTCGAAGACGGGAATTGTTCGCTCTCAAATAGTGCAGCGTCGATGGGCGCGGTCGTGGAAATGTCGCGGAGAGGCCCAGTTTGGTTCGCTGTAGCGTAAGGCGCGTCTGTTCCGCTTATAAAGATGCGACAAGAATGAAAGAGTGCAAAAGGTGGCAGACAAAGGCGCACAGAGATCCGGTGAGGCGGGAGCGCAGAAGTCAGTCGGTCAGAGTTGTCGTGGTTCTCGAGGGATGCACATGCCCGGGCGGATTGCCGGAAGGGAGTCGTAGCGGCAAATGTGTGGTACTTTTTCTGGTGTCAGAATGGTTCGGCTCGTCGGGGCATGTAGGAGCAGGGCGCACATATGGCGCGCGACGTGCGAAAGGAAGGCTGCGACAAGAAAGACGCCGGCTGCAGAGGCGGTGATGGAGGCAAAGAACAGAGAGGACCGGGCGGAGGCGATTGAGATCAGTGGCCCAACCGGTAACTCTGGCGGTGGTGTGGATGGTGGCCGAGACTTGACGACCCAGGAAGCTGGGACGAGGTACTGATTCAACAGCGGCGGCGCCAAAATACCCATTACTTGTACGTAGAGTGTGTGACGGCGAGAGGGTGGTTCGGGCAAAGCCAAACAGCCCACCTCGGACCCAGTCAGGTATTTGTCGCTTGGTCGCTCGCTGGTGGCGCTGCAAGTAGCTATGGTAGGGATTAGCGCCCTGGACAATTTGATCCCTGGACTCGCTGTCGAAAGGTCTCGCCCACACAAACTTGGCTAGATGTGGTGCTAGCTTGGGCTTGTGGTAGCGGCCGTCTTCTTCGAGCTCCAGAAGATGGCGGGACGAAGGGTTCACAAGCTCAGTAAGGAATGTCGGGTGTCACTAGTAACCATTGGTGCTGTCAACTACTGGCCTAGTCTGAAGGAAAGGTAGACGGAAGCTTGGTGCTTGGTTAGTCTGCGAAAGTGGTCACAGAGTACCAGTACGGATAAAAGGAAGGACATACAGTCACGGGTTCCCTCCAATGGTCTTTGGTGAGCGGCAGGCTGGCGAGCCGGCAAGAAAGCTGGTGGTCTTGTAAGCAAAAGATGGGAACAATCTGGCAACTGGCTATCTGGCCTTGCGTGCTGCTCATCATCCGCATTGTTGTCAGGAGGCAATCTGATCTACACAAGACGGCGGCCGCGGGACGGGGCAAGTTGAAGCCTCACAGCGGTTCGCCACGGCGAATAGCTACAAACGGACGGAGGTGGTGGTGGTTGCCAGCTGGCAGGCGAAAGAGGCAAGCAGCTTCTGTTCAACTGGTGACTACCTACACCACAGTCTAGAGAGGGAGTATCCGTAATAGTTGCCAGCTTATCCAACTCCACACCATGCAAACTGTCGTTTTACCTATAACATCATTAATTACTCAATTATTGCATAGCTAGTCTATCGGCAGACCTTGACCAACATTGCTCGTCCGTTGTTGCTTGCATAGGTATGCATCGGGCTGCATCTTTCAACGTGGACCAGCCGCTAAATACAGCATACCTGCAAAAGAAGCTCGCCCCCCTCATCACCCAGCTCGTTCATTGCTCCTCAACCATGAAGTACTACCGAGTACCCCATCACAAGTGACGCATCATGGCCTTGCCCACGCCCATCAATGCAAGTCGCAGGCAGATCCATGCTCCCGCTTCAATCCCGGAACCTAAAATGGCGCCATGTCTGGGGAGCAAGGCATGGCTTCTTCTTCATCGCTTCGACCAAGGTATCCCCAGATACTCTGACTTGGGCAAAAGGTCGAAATTGCGGTGAATGACGCATGTTTCCCCAGAGACGGCCAGCAATAGTCGACACACGACACGGCTCGACGACATCCAACCAACCCATGCAGTTAGCTGGAGTGTCTGTCAGCATTTCCCCGTTGGTGCCCAATCGAATGGTACGCATTAATGAGGGCCCCGCCACCTTTTAAAGCAGATGTTCCACCTATGCGGCACAACCACACAACTCTTGCTCCCCAATTCCCCAAGTCCCCGTCCAACTTTCTTGCATGGATGCCAGTAAATACCAGGTTGTCACGCAAGCGGCAAGGCCTGCCACGCGCCGATGATGTGGGCGACATATTGACTGGGATCATGGGTCAGCTGGCTGATAAATAAGTCCTGAAGCTAGGATGCTTGTATCGTTGTTCCTGGGTGTGCTTTCGCATAGAATACGATGCGCGCCTCGCTCAGGCCGTCTTTTGGCTGACCGCTCGCTCCCTGGTTGCTTCTACCGACGCGCTTTCTTTGAATTCCACACGGCCAGTCAGCCTCCGGCAGCTACGGGTGGTAACGCCGGTCCATGGTTACAGGTACGTGTTGTAATTGTAGACTCAGTAGAATTTTGGAACCAATCTCAACCGCCAACGGAGGCAAATCACAAGCCACAGCTTAATGAAGCAGACGTTATCCCCATCTTTCGGTCAGACAACTCAATATCACCCCCCGGCGACCTTAACGCGGACGGCGATACGCATATGCAGATTATGCGGCACAGGACGATAGCACCGGCAGAACTCTTTGGGTTAATGACTTGCGCTTCGGCGCTCCCACCGACTCCTTCACGCTGAATAACATGCCATCACCACGTAACAAGCTCACATTAGCCGCCATTTACGCACCCGCAAAGCATGCGGCACATTACGATAGCGCCGGCATAACTCTTTACGTTAATGATTCGCGCTTTATTGACGGCCCCATCGACTTTCTCACGCTGGATTACATGCTATGACCGCACAATGAGCTCAACTGGGACGACGACCGCGCATACAGCAGAGATTCATCTGAAATCAAGAGGAGATGCGTATCATAGAACCTTCCTGCACTGAACGGCATAGAACGGCGAACGAGTTCTTTATCCTGAGCCTCGCTTGCTCTACCGTTCTACTTGTAAGCGTAATAAGAACAAGTAGGTATCTTTATCACTTTCCAACCTCCAATTCTTGGTCAGAATAGACGCCGTGTTTCTTGGCCATTGGTAGGGGATGCCGGCAGGCGAGTGAATTTGGGCATGACGTTCTGCTTTTAAATCCGCCAACTCGATCGCTACTATAGCGTCGGAATTATTCACGACGAACCTCAAGGCCTTGATCGTCATACAACTGACTTCGACCGTTCCGGGTGGCAGGCGAAGCCATCGTAGCTCTTCCTGTGGCCTAGTTAATATCTACATATACAAGGATAAGGGAGCAGCACACCAATAAAGTGTCTTTGTGCAGTGAGTCGTAGAGCCTTTGACTTCTTTCAGGGTCGATAACTTCACCGTTGGACTCTTTGTTCACCGTTTTTGCTGTTTCTGAAATAAGACTAACTTGCTCGTCCGTGAGGGCTATGGTACGGTACATTTTGCTTTAGGACGTCAAAATCGTATCCGCGGGGTCATTAGTTACTCAGTATACTCGTGCTCGCCCCCTCTTTGGCCGTGACTAATAAGCCAGCAAGCTGGCACCGTCGCACCCTCTTTGAGAGGGTTGGCTGTAAGAGGCAGCCAAAGTGGGGGCGAGCACGAGTAACTTAGTGCTCGCTTTAGCGTCCTCGCCGGCTCAAGCCCGATCCTTCCTAAAGCTTGGCTTTTATTGCTGTGCTTGACAAGAACGCCCGAAGTAGTGATTCATGCAGAGATTCCTGCAGTTCAGTAATTATGATGCATGGATGTGCGCTCAGATCTCTACTCTGTCTCAGAGCAGAGACACAAGCAGGGCTTCGGGGTAGCGTGATCAGTCAATAAGCAGAGTCTAATAAGACCAGCTCCCAGCAGCTACCAGGATGGTGACTCGGATAAATAAAACGCTTCCATCACGGAGTACATCCGAGCAATAGCAGTAGTTTTATTTACTATGATGACGTATAATGGCAATATGGCCCGTCAATAACAGTGGCTTACTGCGTGAATCCGGCAGGGTAACTCCTCCGTAACCTGTATATATTGCTTATCCATAGCAGATACTGGTCACTAGATTTTGATTGTCAGCGCGCTTTATGGTTTACCGCCATTGACGGCACCGAGAGCCCGACTGCAAATAGCGGAATTGCTGCTCGGCTGGCAGATCCTATTTCGGCCTTTGTGACCTGACCGCTGCCTGCCGCCGGCTTTGTTCGTTTGAACTTGGAACGCATGGTCCTATGACGGACATATCTCCACGATCTCCATTATTAGCTGGGCAGCCAGGGGTCTTTCTTGGGGCTACTGACACAGTGAAAAAAATTGGTTGAAGTATGTCTGCTATTTCGGCTGGGCGGCGCTACATGAATCCGTCGTTCAGCAAGGTCGTAAATCTTCATTGGACGTTATACGGGCGCTGAACAGAAGCCACTCAACGGTGGCTCGGCACCAACGTGGATATATTCGACACGCTGACGAGGACAAAGCAAACATGGGCGACTTTGATCTGGCACCGAGCAAGGGCGAAGCTTCCAAACAAAACAAGGACAGCGCGTATAGTCATCAAAAGAACAACTCTGACACGAGCAAAGAGCTGCCCTCCGTCCCCCACAATGGCTCTGAGGGCGCTGACGTAGGCAAGCCGGCCGGTGCCAAGGAACCAGTGCCACAGCATGAGACTTTACAAGAGGTGATAGACAGGAAGCGTAGAGAGAAAGGACTGCCGCCTATTCCCAGGGTACCAGACAGAACACAAGAAATCGAACAAGGTTGGATGCGTTGTTGATTAGTGGTCGTCTCTCAGCTTCGCTAACATCCGTAGGCCATAAGCTCCTGCCTTCTGAATTGGCAAGGTATATCGTGCTACGACCAGACAATGTCGTCGTCAAATTGGGTTCACACTTGAATCTTGACGAGATCGATGCGATAAACTTTGCCAGAAGCGCAGGCACTCCTGTCCCAGAGGTCCTCGGTTGGGGAGAGCAGAGGACTGCGAAGGGGCATTATGAGAGCATTACATTGAGATCGAGTACGTGGAAGGAGACACGCTGGAAAAAGCATGGCCTAATTTGTCCGATGAGACGAGGCTCGAAATTGCCCACCAGCTTCGAGAAATGCTCAAAAAATTGCGTGCGATACCCCCTCCGGAGAACTATATCGGCAGCTACAACAGCGACAGAATTGTTGACGCCCGAGGCATGTCCACGTTTGTCCGTCCGGCGTGCAAATCGGAGGAGTTCAATGCATTCCTGACAGCGGAAAAGGGCATGGCAAAGTCGGTCAAGGAAGCCTACAGAACTAGCATAGGCAAGCACAGGATCGTATTTACACACAGCGACATCACGCCGAGGAACATTACGGTGCGGGATGACCGCATCGTTGCCATCATCGACTGGGAGGGCGCCGGTTGGTACCCCGAGTACTGGGAATATGTCAAAGTTGATGCATTTTCTTGATAGGTGCCCTGGTTGGAAAGGTCTCGTCGACGAAATCTTTCCAGAGAGCTACGCTTTTGAGCTCTTGCTATACACTGGCCTCCGGTGTTACCAAGACAACTGGGATAACAATCGTTACGAGTCCAAGAAGGGGCGAAATCAACAACTGCCCAAAAGAGCTCCGCCAGGACGAGCACTACAAGCGAAGTGAAAGGACAATCGGGCGCATACCCAATTTATGAACATCAAGCTCATATTAGGCTCTATACCGCTTTCACGGAAGCAACTGCCAGTTGTGGCTGGATATCGCGAGGGCGGCATGTTGTTGAGGGCAGCGTTCAGTGGCCCAACCCCCTACCAGTAATTGTTTAGAAAATTTTAGCGTGGCGCTATCACTATGTGGCCCTCCTTTCTTACTGGTACGGCGTACCCTTTGCCTTTCACCTATATCATGCTCCTCTAAATATGACCGCCCCGCAAAGACCCTGATAATCCTCACCAACTAACACCCTTGGGCCATCACAAGCTGCCCCACCACACGCTGGCCGCTTCGGCTCTTTTGCTTGCTTTTAGCAAGTGCTCTTGGGTGGCACAAACAGTCTCATGACGCCCACTCCATGCATGCACTTCGCTTCCATATTTCGGGGGCATGCTTTTCAGGCTATACTCCAATATATTGGCCACGTTCAGTTTGCCCCTACAAAACGTCATTTGCCCCTGCACATGCCACTTACACGACACTCGAAGTGTACCAATATACCCACCACACGGTTTTGCAGACACACGACCCCATCTAAGTTAGGCTATCATTCAAAATCTAAACAGTCTTTCTCCATATCGAAATGTCGTAGAAAATTTCTGACCTCATCATGCATATTAAGCGTCCCGTCAAGCGCCGCGTGTTCGAGTCCGCCTCCTCAAGCACCCAGAATTTGCTCATCGGCAGCATCTCTTTTCAATGCAGATACCGTTGCACAGTAGTTGGCAGCGTCTGACTTCCTTCAACTTGGCTGGAGGCCTCTCGAGTTTCTTTACCGGGCTTTCCACAGACGGCCGGGGAGGTGGTGTAGTCTCGGGTTGCAGTGTCACAGAGTGTATGCCGTACGCATGGAAGCACTCCAAGATGGTCTTGGCGGTGACAAGCCACTTTCCACTAAAGCCATTGTCCACCACAATGTGTGCCGATGCAATCGACTTTCTCTGATCGAGCTTCCAGATGTGCAGCTCATGGACAGAGTCAACGCCGGGTATCTAAATGCATTCATGTTAGTAAGATTATTCGACGTCTTGTGGTAGCTCAAGTCTGACCATTTCGATATCCTCCTTCACATCTTTGATATCGATTTCCTCGGGTGCAGTCTGCATCAAAATACGCCCAGCTTTCTTGGTCAACGGAATCGCAGTAAAAATAATCATGATGGCGATGAATACTCCAATGGCTGGATCGGCGTAGTACTTCTTTTCTCCTTCCACTCTCCATATAATCAATGCCGAAATTATGACGCCAACATTGTTTATCGCGTCGCCAACAACATGAAGGAATGCGCCCATCATGCCGAGGTCTTTCTGGCTGTGCGCCGCAGCAGCCACCTGGACACTGTGCTTGTGTTCCACATGACTAGTGATTGACTATTTCCAAAGTGTTAATATGATGTATTCAGTTTCCGGAAAAGCAACACTTGCGCTAAGTTCTGAGACCATATCACTATCGCCGGCAGGTACGTTGGACTCGATGGCCTCTTCGAATACCTGAGTCAGGTTTTCTTTGTCATTGTGATGGCTGTGGCTGTGGCTGTGGCTATGGGTATTTTCGGGATCGTGTCCGTGGCCATGGTCGTGATCGTGCTCTGTCCAACGATTAACAGCGCTCTAGCAGGAAAAGGAGCCGTCACAAACCGTGCAAAAATGACATTACTAGCACATTCAGCGCGAGCCCAACGGATCCAATAATAAGGACAAGTTTTGGATCCTCGATTGCTATGAGACTATTAGAAAACCTTGATCGACATGAGCAAGGAAGTGAGGAAGGCTGACGGGAGATATTGATGAATCGCTCGATGGCTTGAACCAGAATGCTAATCCCGAGTGCTAGAAGAAACACGCCGTTGAAAAAGGCACCCAAGAGGGTAGCCCGTTGCCATCCAAATGTATAGCCTGGCGGCGCCGGAGTTGAGCCTTCAGAAACCTGGGCATATGTGAGAACAGACGTTTCGCGCAGACGGATGATTTGCCTACCTGAAGGGCTGCTAAAGCCACAACGAAGCCCAGCAGATCGCTCAGCTACACAAAGGTCAAAACATGTTTCAACTTCTTGCCATATTGCTCACATAATGGAAGGCATCAGCAATAAGCGCAAGAGAATGAGTGTAAAAGCCAGCTGTCGAGGTCAGCTGTCAGGTCGTCCTAGCATCGCTTTCAAAACGTACCTGCAATCTCAGCGACGAAGAATGCGAATGAAATTGCAATAGTCGCAATGAGGCGGCTGCGACGATCGAAGCGAAATCGACCCATTCTGACGACGAGCCTGAGGAGTGGACGGCTCAGGTTCATACGGCAGGCTTCTATAAGGGGTATCACTTCGAAGATGTCGCTTCGATTTGAACGAGACACATTCATGAAAACTCGAACGCCCAGAGCTAGCCGTTGGCACAACACTCTGGAAGTCGCAAGTATATAAGCACTCTGATTTGACTCTACGCTGTCATCCACTTGACGACCATCCTGTGAAACAGAACACTCACGCTATGATGACCCGATTTCTTTCCCAGTGAGACATGAGTCTGGTGTAGTCTTTATGGATGGTAGGTGGCGATTCAGCTTTATGAAGCAAACTCTGCGGATGGAACGTAAAGGAACCGCTAGCCTTGGTAGTGGCAAGTCGGCCCTACGGCGCTGGATTCGCGAGCAGTCCCTGCATTCCTTCATATACCCATTTGTCGCAGTACAATGATTCTGTCACTTTAGTAGGGTCGTTTCTCCCCGATTCTTGATACATCGAGGCTGTGGAACCTGGGCCACTTTCGGGTCCGTTTCAAGACGGTGATGCCTCACGGTGCTAGCCGGTAAATCATCCTCAAGGTGGATGTTTGCGCTGTCACTGGCGCCGTGGAACACACAAGGTAGTATGGTTTGCAATGGAGATGTCCAATTGCAATGTCACATCAAGACCATTCTGTGTACCAGAGCTTTGGACGGTGATTCCGAGATCGTAAAGTGACATCGCTGATGATGGCTTTGGTGCTACGCTGCGGACGAAGCACATGAGCAGAATGCAGCAAGTTTGAAGAGGTCATCATCGTTCTGGAATCCGATTTGGCCAAGGTGTCACGAGCTCTGTGCGATGTGGGCATGGGGGCTGGTGTTCGCGAGGCTAATCTGATTCACTTTGATGCAATGAATGCGCCCACGCGCATTTTATGCGATGGCGGGTTGAGTAGCCTGCGCGATCTAAAAGGGGAAGGCGGTGTGGAGCTTTGCCCATCATAGGTCTGGATTCTGCCGCACCAGTCAATACGACTCATCAACATTCGCATGCCTGGATTAATCAATTCGTTCGGACGCCGTCGCTACGCGCAAAAATATTCATTGCGGAAGCCATGCTTCACCTTTCGCCTCCATATGTGATTGATACCGCGTCAGTCGCTAGTCGGTTCCCATGTCCCGCAATGTTGGCGTCGCTCCGTCAGGTCCGCGTAAAGGACGGCCGTGGTCTCATCTGCGCGAACCTATAACGTCAGGGAATGGTATTGATCGTAAATCTACCTCATCGCCGAGCTCCATCACTAGCACTTCAACGCGATCCACAATGCGAGAGGACAGAACTCGCCGAGTCGAGCGCATTTGCACAGTGGTGGTCGCGGAAGGATACATGCGCGATGAGGTGCTCCTCAATCTCGATGCGGTGCGACCGGAAGTGCGGCCGGGGATGCTGATGGCCATCTCCGCGATCAAATCCGAATCTGCAAAAGCTTCTGGCGGCCACGGTAGCTTAAATCGGCAAACTCATGACGGCAATGAGGCCTCCAAGGCGGCTGCAGCGCTGGCCAAGGACCGGGCCGCGCTCGGTCATCGCTACATCTTCGTCGTCAAGGATATGCCCAGAGAGATGAAAGCGCGTAACCAAGATGCAGAGGTCTGCATTGTTCGTCATATTTCAGATGCGTTCGGCATGAAACGAGGAAGTCAAGTCCTTCTTACACCTGTTGACGAGCACCATCGCGCCATGGAGGCGTCGCATGTCGAGCTCTGCTTCAAGGACGAATACTTGTCACGAGCAGACATGTGGCGCTTGGCCGTAGATGAACTTACAGAGCGTACGGTCTACAAAGGGCAATCGATATTGTTCATGGGTACCATCAAAGCCCAAATTACTGCTGTGTTTGTTGAAGGCGAAAGCGTGCATTCTGGTCTCTTTGTGCGCGATACTCGACCCATATTTCGAAGCGAATCCGCCAGATATGTTTTGTTTGTTCAAATGGCAAGGGAGATGTGGGACTTCGATACCGAGACGTCTGGAGAGATCATGTTCAACCGCGTCGTCAACGGCTTTCTGCCTGCTTTATTCAAGCGCTGGGCTCTGCTAAAGGTGAAGCATCTCGTCAGCATTGTATTGTTTGCGCGCGTGGAATACGACACTGGCCTTGCGTCCGATCTGGCCAGTGAAAGTCTCCTGGACGAATACTTCACTGGAGTGCAGCCCTTTGGCAACAAGAGACCATACAAAGACTTTTACCGTGTGGTCGTTAGCGACATGTCTAGCGGCGAATGGACCAAGATTCTATACCAGCTCAAGAGAGAGTTCAACTTTTTTCGCCGAGACATAAGCCTTCACCACCAGAGCGTGCCTCTCTCTGGTGAAAGCAAGTCCAGCGGCGAGGAGGATGTAGACGCACTGACGGCTTTGACTCGCATCAAAGCTGAGCCCTCTCTAGCCATTCATGGAAATGTTTTGGAAGCTATCCACCTTGCGTCATCCCAATACGCCCATGATTACATTGATCGAGATCTCAATAGAACCGGCATCTCGATCGCTGTCATCACGCCAGGCCCAGGCATCTTTGAAGTCGACTACGAAACTTTGCGACGCACAACAGAGGCACTCGTGGGAAACGGCATAGGCATTGATCTGATCTGCCTACCAGGAATGCCTCTTCACTCCGTCCCCCTTTTCAAATACCGGAATCCTCATTTTTCGGATGAGAGCACGAAACATCGAAACACTCTTTCCAGGTCATTTCATAGCCATAACAGTACTGGGAGCCATCCAACTCCAATCATTGGCAGTTACCAGTCTCAAACTGAATCGTTCTCTCCCAGTAAGATATCGCAGAACATGATGAGACACGTTGAGTCACTTGCATCAACGCGGAAAGCTGAAGAGTGGAGTTGCGCTCTGCCTCAGTGGCTGCATGTTTCGTTCTGGACGGGTCGCGACGAGTCGTTGGCATATGAGGGCATTGCCCTTTCTGTTTCAACCGCCAAAAGTATGAATGACGACGATTTCGAAATGCGATGCCGAATGTATGGGCTCCAGATGAGAAGCGCGCTGGACACCAACGAGATTGAGACGGCAGCTTTGAGCTCTGATCCGAACTTTCCCACAAAAGCATCACTGTCATCGAAAAAGAGACAAGATTTTGCGTCAGAAAGCCTGTACGTGCCCTGCCGAAAGGCCCAGGAAGCCCTCGGGGACAGTGTGTATGGCTTTCAAAAGTTTGTGCCTGAGAAAATAGCGCGTACTGGAGATTTAACGCTCTGGAAGAAGCTGCAGGCATTTGATGACTCTCGAGCCAAGCTCTCGACACCTAAACGCCGCCCACACCATCACAAGCCAGTCAATGATACAGATGAGGTGTCACGGAGATATCAAGTTGATGACACCGCTTTGCTTGGAACTTCTGTTCCGGATCGAACAACGCTCCATCCACCGCCGCACCAGACCGCCCGCAAGTTATCTATGGCTGAGCCAGAGCGTCCATCACCAACAGCCGTTCAAAAGTCTTCTGAGCCTCCCAAAAAGAGCCTCAGTAAGGCATCCTCGACATCATCATTCACGGCTAGACAGCCTAAACTGATGCGCCATATTAGCCTAGGGCAGCGTGGCTTTGGCATAGCTGCTCCGAAAGCAGCTATAGCGGAACTCAAAGTCGAGACTGTCAATGCATCTCCCGCTTTCTCTTCTGATATACGGCATTCTTCTAATTCCCGACCACTTTCTGACATGAGGCCATCAACCCCGGGCAGCATACGAAGCCAGTCGTCGACACTCACAGCCAAGAGAGTCAAATTAATCAAGTCGGATCTGAACGAGCTAACGTCCGAAACGCCATTACCAACTCCAAGCATTCCAATTGTGCATAAAGAAGGGCATACTAAAGATGGTCCGGTCAATAGCACTTTTAAGCCACCAGCACCCACGTTGACACCATCCAAGTCACGCGATAGATTGCGGGGTGAATCAGAGCTACGGTATTCGAATTTCATCCGTTCCGAAGATGTCCAAAAGATGTACAACAGCAAGCTGAGGGCTGGCGTCGCTCCAGGGCTGCAGCTGCAACCCGAACTTCCTGTCACACTATCGCCAACAGCGGCGATCACCCCGTGGCTTACCTTGCTAAACCCCTCCAATCCAGAAAAATATCGCATTGACGATGCAATTCTGTATAGCCGCTGGCAACATGTGTTCCCGAAGCCCTCCGAAATGAGAACACAAAAGTGGAAGACTCTTTGCTGCCCTGCCTCCGTCCCTTTGACAACGGAATACTTTCCTACGAAGGCTCAATTCGATGCTGAGTATCAGCGTCATCCTTATATTGTGGATCAAAACACGGACGACGACAACGAGCCCATGTCGCGCAAAGACTTTATGAAAGAACTGATCAGCCTCCGCTTCTCACAAGGCTTTCAGGTTGTCGTAGGCTCGGCCGTTGCCAAAGCCTTCGGGCAGAGGATTATCAAAATCGCGGACATATTTTCACGAGATCAAACCTTTGACGATGGAAACAGCGTCTTCATGTCAGTGGGAAACACCATTCACCAGCTTTCTTGTGTCAACAGCAGCGAGATTGAAGTCAACATCTTTCTAAGAAAGCCAGCGCAGACAGCTGCTGAGTTCTCTACACTGTACAAACCTGCCGTACAGACGATACTGGATTCCACATACGAAACGAGATCCATTGAGATTCTCAATCCCAAGCCGGAGAGAAATTGGAACACGATTGATTCATACTTGGCAGGCCACCACGAAGAACTTATGGAAAGCTTACGATTCTGGCGAACAAGATACGTGCTCATCCCTCTGAGCATGAGATATTCTGCTTCAACGAAGAATCATCTTGAGGACAACCCCGAGGAGGTCCGTATCGAGGGCATTCAGAGACTAGCTCAGCTGTGGAAGAAGCATCGGTACGTCTCGGCATCAGAACGTAGGTTTCAGGGCCCGGCTCGAAGCCGTATTTTGGACCGCAGCCCCTTGAACATCATCTATAAAACCGACGATCCTTCACTAGTCGTTGCAGTGGAGCTTGGCAATCTTCCAACACTTGAAAACGCCGAATATTCTTCGAGCAAAGGAAATCTGATTGTTCGAAAAGATTTGTTCAGACGCGCAAATTTGAACTTGGCAGCTTTGGCCGAGGCTCTGCAGCAGCCAATTGAAAACGGTGGTGTTCCTCTACGGAACAGGCGCTGGCATCTCCGAACACATTACAATTCCTTCATTGGGTCAGACATGACGACGTGGCTCTTGAAGAATTTCGAGGATCTTGAGAACCGCGAAGAGGCGGAAGACCTGGGCAACGCGCTCATGGTCACACCTTCAAAGGACAAGGACAAGGAGCAGAGCAAGGACGAAGACGCTGAAAAGGGCGGTGATGCAAAGAACGAAAAGCCTCGCGGCCTCTTTATGCACGTCGAAAAGAGACATCAATTTCGCGATGGAAACTACTACTACCAGATTGTTCCAGAGTTTGCCAAGCCTCAACCAGGCTGGTTTGGTAGTAGAAAGAAAGATGCTCTATCATCGCCAGCTGATAACAGCCGTGACTCGTCGCGGCCTTCTGTTCCTCGTTCTGTTGCCACCACCGAGGAGCCTTCCCTTGGAGCACCTTCTCCAAGCGGCATCCATTTTCCTGGCGTCAGCAAAGCCCCAAACTCCAACCTACCGGTTATACAGCTCAGTAAGGTTTTAAAGTACGACGTGGATCATCGGAAAAGATCATATCGGCCTGAACGCATCGATCTGCATTACGATCGCTTGCACAACCCCGACAATTGCTTCCATATCCGCATTGACTGGATGAATACGACGGCGAAACTCGTCTCAGACTGTGTAGAGGGTTGGGAGCGGGAGGCGAGCCAATACGGTCTGCGTCTTGTGGAACTGCCCATCAAGGAAGCGTGTCGCATTACGGAAGCTAATCCCTTTCGTAAACCACACGAAATCAAGCTCGTCGTCCCGCCGCCACAACAGATGCCAGAGACGTACCTCGACCCGAACTCGCTCGGTCCGGTAAGGGTGCATAGTAGACACTTTTACCAGACTGCGATCCTCAAACACTTTGACTTTGTTTTGGACATGGAGGCGGCGTCGAGCTTCCCAAGCAACGTCGAAATTCGCTACTCGTGGGGCAGGCCGGATTTCAAGTACACGCAGTACATTCATCGGACCGGGTTGCTGCTCGCTCAGATCACGGACGAGGGCCAATTCCTGGTGCTGGCCAACAGACTCTACAGCAAGCGAGTATCCTTGGCCAGAGAAAAGGAGCTG
Source organism: Beauveria varroae (assembly GCA_030780425.1). Taxonomy (NCBI): domain Eukaryota; kingdom Fungi; phylum Ascomycota; class Sordariomycetes; order Hypocreales; family Cordycipitaceae; genus Beauveria; species Beauveria varroae. The sequence goes on along the minus strand of JAPFUP010000091.1, from coordinate 16,786 downwards.
CGGGTGCAGTCCAACGTCGAAGTCGCCCCCTTGTCAACCGCAGAAAGGAGTGCACGCCTCTTGTCGCTGGGTGGCTTCGCGTCGTCAATGGCCATGGCAGTGGCTGACCCGACGCCCGTCTCGTCGCCGATTGCGCGTCCCACGTTTGGCCAGCTATCCCCGGCCATGGGGCCCAGTGACGGTCAATCCCCGGGCCCCTCGCAGCCGAAGCCAGCCCATGCGCACCGCGACAGCAGTAGTCAACCTCAGCGGCCGCTTCACCACTACCACCGCTACCTCCATCCTCTGCAGCAGCTCATGGACCCCGAGGCCATCAAGGACATGCTGGAAGCGTTCTGCAAGGACCCGGAGGCGCTCGAGTCGTTTTACCGCGATATCCTGGAGCGAGGCGAGCGCGTCCCCGGGACACCCATGACGGCGTCCACCGTGCTGTCGGCGCCGACGCTGGATCAAGTGCCCGAGTCGAGCATTCCTTCACTGGGCCTGCCGCCGGGCGTGCTAGCTGCGCATCAGGAGCTCTTGAACGGCGCGGATGGCAGTGGGGGTACTGGCGGTGGTCTGTCGGCTAGCATTCGCGGGACTGTTGGCAGCCCAATGTCCATTTTGCGTCGAGGCAGTGTTCAGTATGATGGGCAGGGGCTTGGCTCAAGGAACAATAATTGATTGGTTTCTAGCGGAAAGGTGATTTGGTATGAGGCCAGAGTACAGTAGAGGTGGGTGTACGCTACCTGTGAATATAGTATTCTTTGACACTTTGGTCAATACCGACGAGTATTACCTCCACTACCTCCGGCCTTGATTGCAGAAAGCGAAGAAACAAGATTGGGGATCGCTGCCTTACAACCAGCACACGCCAGTAATTGCAGACACCGCGGGGAGCCTTTGATAGCTGTCGCTAAAGTTTGTGCAAGCCAAACTAGATGGCACTCTAGCAGAAAAGTCATGTATTCGAGACGTTCTAAGGTAAACTTGCTGCTTGTAGGTCAAAAGACCTCTTGCTGTTTCAACATGTTACGGAATTACGGGTACAATTTGTTAGTTTTTTGGTTGTGATTCTGTCACAACCTCCCATTACCTCCATCGGCGCACTTTCTCCTTCACCAAAGAGCTGCCAACATCGGCAAAAGAATAGACAGAATACCAGGAGGGCAAGTAGTCCAGCGTTTAGGAGTTGAATTCGATGCAAGTACTGATTGTGACCGACGGCAGAGTTCAATGCAGAACCTATGTAAGCTCAGGGCGTTTTCAAGGACCCGTCAATGTAAAATGCCTCGTTTCAGAGGATTGTACCGGTTCAGACGACACCAGTGCGCCCTTCTAGTAATGAGTGCTTCCTCTGACCATGGTAAGAGTAGCTATAGCCAGTCACTGCTCTCTGAGTAGCTTTAGCCGGTTGTACTAGCGGCACAGCCAGAATCGCGTGCGGGCCTGTGGCGCTTCTGTCTCCAACATTTAGAATGCCGCGGCGTCCCCGCAGCCTAAGAAGCACATTGTCCAACTGACCCCGCGCAGGGTGTACAGGTTGGCAACACGTAGTATTCCAAATATGAGCATCGACCTCACAGGGCTTGCCTGAGGCGAGGGGAAGAGACAGACAAGTACATATATCTACTAAAACACTCTCGCTGAGGATACCACTGTGTCACCACTGCACCTGTTCACGAGTCAGACCGCCAAGAACCAGTTTCCTCGCAAGTTCCTGGGCATTTGGAGGGGAAATGTAATATTGCAGGTTCGGTTTGACTCCCGCACTGGTCGCCTCTGTTCGCCTCGCTGTTTGATATGCTTGGAAATGGCAAGAAAAAGCTTCCTGAATGGCCCACCAAGTTCGCTATGCTCTAGAGCATACTCTTCCCGAAGCAGTAGTAACGAAGAGACGGCGTATACACCATGCCTCTTTCGGCAATTAGACTGAGAAGATAGTTAGTTGCCGAGCTTTAGCTTCCACAACACCAACAACTTTATCTCCACACATATATGGAGAACGATCTCTGGTTGAAAGAAGACAAGCTTCCTGGGTGATCCGTGTTTCCTTCTCGCCCCTATGCCTATTTCTAGTATAGAATGAGGCGCGCGTAGAAGCTGTAAATAAGGAGAGTGGCGCAAGACCGGTATTATATAAAGAGGACGCTGTGGTATCGTCTCTGACCAGTTCAGCATTTCAGCCATCAATCAGATTCCATATCGTCATCATGCCCAAAGTCTCATGCTGTGCGGACCATCAAGCCGGCAAGCCCTTCCCCACAGAGGCTGGCAAGGAGCTTACCACAGTCTACGCAAGCGATCCTGCCACTACCCCAGAATCTCTGGAAGCCATTCTGGAGAGAGATGGAGCGGTCATTGTAAAGAACCTTGTGTCCAAGGAGTTGTGCCAGCAGATCCGAAAAGACCTGAAGGCGTCTTTTGACACTGATCGCGTGGACCCATCTGGCTTCTTTCCCACGACAACGAAGCGCGCATATAGCATTTTAGCCAAATCTGACGCTTGCGCTGAGCTTGCTGTCAACCCCGTCTTTGTCGGTGTGGCAAACCAGATGCTCACGAGCCACTACACGTACTGGGAGGGTCAAAAGCAGCTCCATGTGAGCGGCAAGCCGCAAATCACCACTATGGTCGGGTTCCGCGTCGAGCCTGGTGGCTCGCAGCAATCGATGCATAGGGATGACGCCGACTATCATACCCGCAACTGCGACATGCCAGTCATGATGGGCTGCGTCACGGTGAATATCGCAGTTCAAGCCACAATGAATATCTCTGACAAGCGGCATTAGGCATTGACAAAGACGACAAGAGAAAATGGCGCCACAATCATCATCCCAAAAAGTCATCTCTGGGGCCCGGACCGCTGCCCCCTGGACGAAGAGGCCATTCCAGCTGAGTTGGAGATTGGCGATGCCGCCATCTTCCTAGGCAATGTCTACCATGCGGGCGGCGCAAATGTCACCACTGACGATGCCCGCGAGACAATCGGTCTGTTCATGTGCAAAGGTACACTTCGCCAGGAGGAAAACCAGTATTTGGAGCTGCCTCCCGAGGTGGCAAAGGAGCGTAACTTTTCGCCGCAATTGCTGAGACTGCTTGGCTATGGGATCCTTCCACCAGCATTGGGCCTGTATAAATATCAGGACCCGATGAAAGTGATTTTCGGTGTCAACGATGCCGAGACAGTGAATAAATAGAGCATTTTCCAATAAATCGGTAGGCAGCTAGCTTTCAAATGATTTTCAAACCACCAAGATTCGGAAGCCTTTCCTTTGCAGTTGCTGGGCAAGTGGCCTCCAGTCTGGCTGGTCGCCTGACCAAAACGCGTTCAGAAAGCTCAGAACTCCCTCATAATGGCGGAAGCTGGTGGCTGAAAGAATTTTTCCAAGAAGGTCTCGCACGATTTGTTGCCGCTGTGTATCGGCCCAACACTCGGTCCCTGCAATGAAGATGGGCCACGGCAGATTTTGTATGCAAATGCCAGGATACCGAAAGCAGAGCAGTTGTTCGAATAGCTTGGTCACTGTGGGTTGCCAATCGGCATTGTCGGCTGTAGCATAACCCAAGCAGCGGTAGGAATACAACACAGCAGTATAATGATAGACATCCACCAAGCGAATAAAATCTTGACGCATTGCCGTTTGCTCGATTCCGATTCGTCCGGCTGCAATCAGAGTGGCACCTCTGGCCTGTGCGAATTTGAACCGGATCAAATCAGGTGTTAGGCTGACATCGGTGAGCAGTGCATCAATCTCTTCTGGTATTGGCGACGGATACCTTGAGGCAAGAGTTACTTGGTGTAGATTCGTTAGATAGTCGGCGAATAAAACGTTCTCGGAGCCCGGCGTTGGCATAATAGTGTTTCGTATGTCCTCCAGATCAAAAGAAGTTGTCGATACCAGAACATCGTAAATGGAAAGTTGATTTCGGAGGAACGCAAAGAGCCCGTCATTGTAGCCCTTTTTGCCGCTAAACACGTTGACCAGGGTTCTAGCAGCTAGTCTGTGTCCTTCGGCTGCCGAAGACTGAGAGTTGGACATTTCGTAGCAGGCTATCATCAAAATACATGCCAGCATCCATTCGGCGTCTGCAATGTCTCTTTGGTCGTCAAGCTCGGCTCCTTTGGTTAGCCTGCTCGTCATGTCCTGCACGCGAGTATGAATCATCCCCAGGCAGGCATCGCGAGCCGCTTCGGGAAACAGCTCCATGGCATGTTGGAAGTGAGAAGATCCGTGGTGCGAGGCGAACGCTGCCACGGCAAACCTAAGGCCAGGGGTGTTTTGCGCCCTCGGCAGCACGGTTCGCCTGTAGTCGTTTTCTGCAGAGTCGACCCAAACCATCAGGCCAGCCAAGTTCTTATCATAGTATTCGATCAGCTGGGGCATTGAGTTGCTGAGAGTCGTCTGAAAGACATCAGGTGCCGGAAGCTGTAGCAATTGCATTCGCTGCGGCGCCATAGCAGTCGGGCTGGCTCGCGCCTGTTTCGCCGTTTGCTCAGCCAGCGGCACCCTGCGACCCTTGAGCTTTCCTCGAATCGCCACGCCGTCTGCCCATCGCAGTCGAGGTCCATAGCCTGGACAAACGAGGCCCTTTTTCCCGCACTTTACGCAGATTGGGCGGCTGCCATCACACCGGATGCGCCGCTTAGTGCAAGTGCTGCAACCTGGAACAAACCATTAGCGGGACCACGGGGAGTGGAAAACGAGGGCATCGTACCCTTGGCCGACGGCGAGGCCTCTTTTTTGTCCATACTTCATACGTAATGGAAAAAAAAAAAGGCTCGATTTGAATACGGTAGGATATGAAACTTGGCAAAAAGCGCCAAGGTCGGCGAGACAAGACTGGATGGGTCCTTATTAGGGCCAGCACCGACCCTTGTACCTAGCTATAACAGGTTAGCAGCCAACTACGGAGCCGTAGTATCATCTTCATACACTGCCCCGCCAAAGTGGAAATAGTATTTTGACAGTCAGGGAGGAGCAAAGCGGTCACTAGCAGGGATGTGGTCTAACAGGTAGAGAAAAATGAATAAAAGAATCAGCTCGGTGGTGGAAGTACTGTGGTGCAGATGAATTACATTCGCGGCTACATCTCGGAGCACTGAACCCGGCACCTGAAGTAAGGCTCATCGAGTAGTCCTCAGTCAAAGGGATTAAACATCTTTTACAGACGGCGTTGGCCACCGCCGTTAATGTTGGTTGGCATTTGCCGGAGCATTTTAGAGCTGAGACTACGGATGTAATCTCGACTGATTTATTAGCATTGTATTATTTCCTGCGAACTGTGTCGCATGTCCTCCTGCCCCATCCGTCTGCGCATGCCACAATGCTGGCCCACTAGCTAAGCTCTGACTGGGGCCCTGTGGTTCGAGTCAGTCAAATAAATAATCCGTCATTAGTCCGTCGGCATATCCCCAGGCGTGTCGATCATGCTCGTTTCCAGTTTCCTGGTACAGTGGGCCGTATGTAATTCTGTAGACCGTGGGAGCGTTACGCCTAACCTGCCACTGGCGGCCGCCGCCCTGACGTCGCGCAACTGCAAGCTGGATCTGCGAACATTCCGGTAAGCGACTCGCTACTCAACTGAATGTAGTAATTGTGAGGTTTCTGTAGCGTAACGATTCTGCTGTCATCGACGCTGTCTCTTCTCAAACAGAGACTCGTTAGTAGGAGCAAGCTCGCAGCTAGATATGAGAATGCTTCGCCCAAGGCGATAGAACTTCCATCGGCCAAGCTGTTTTATTTAGTTTAACAGACGAATAGCATGATTGTGCGGCTTACTAGAAGCCTAATGAGTTGCTGGTGAGTCAGTTCGGAGGAGGTTCGAGGTCACGGGAACCACTACAGTTCAGCACCCGGAGGAAACCTTGCGAGCCGTCTTGCTTTGTTGGAAATTACACGTATTTCGTGGTATCCTTTTACGCTACAGGTACTCGACCACGGTCGGACGTACTGGGACCAAGTCGCCGGCAATTCTGGGTCAAAAGCCCTGTAAGTGACTTGAAACCTCCTCCCGAACTGTCAGAGGGATAAGGAAATGAAAGGGTTGGGTTCTCGTAAGTGTTGTAAACTTGCTGAGTGAGTAGAATTGAGTCAGTAGCTCAGTATTGGGGCAACTAGAAGTATCGCTAAAATTGTTAACTGATCATGTAGAGCAGGGGTATGCGCGTAGAGATTTGTGCCCTGGATGAAAGGCAATCGGCTGGTGTCTAAGCCCAACCGATAGTAGTAATCTTTACAATGCTTTATGCGCTATTCACCTCTACGGACGGTCGGCAATTTCATTAATAAGGAAGCAAAAGCATTTATCTGATCTAATACTGCCACGCGGCTTTGAGCATACAGTTGCTCCACCAACGTTTCATTGCAAGCCTGACTCAGTACACTACTCATTCACACATCGGCATCTAGTTGACGTTAGCTTAGCTAGAGACGCTGACTCTATTAAAGTGCTGCAGTCGGAAATGGCGCGACAATTTCCGCTCGTATGATTCAACTCGAAGCCACGGACTATAAGAGTGCTTTCGGTCCGTGGCTCAAAGACGAGGGATCATCACATCATCTATCAGCCCTTTAGAGCAGCCCTCCTACTACCAAAGCCAACTTTTACATTCTTTCCAAGGCATTCATGATGATGAACCCAATGAATTGGGCCACTGCGGCTATCGCATTTGCCGCCTCAGTGCAAGGTGCTGCCGTGCCTACTGCATCGGGTGAGACCTAGCCACCTCGCTCCGCGATACCAAAGCCGGCCATGCTAACGTGACAGGCCTACGCGGACGCGCGGAGCCGCTTCCAAGTGTCGTCTACCGAGGCGGCTCAACCTCTCCCGAAGCTCTCAAGGAGCTGGGCGGCTTTATCCCCAAGGCGCGCAACGAGAGCGAGCCTGTGTCCAACACGACCTTTGGCCTCCAGAGCCACCACATCGGCGATAGGCGCACCATGTACACCTCGACGACGAGAAACGTCCTCATGGGCGCGACCTTTGCCCTGCAGACCTTTGAAGGTGGCTGGGTCTACAAGATTCACCCGACGCCAAACATGATTGACCTAAACGACTCGGGCTTCGAGATCCGCTTCAAGAGGGAGGAAGAGTTCTCGGCCCTCGGCGGCATCCGCTGGGATCAGATCGAGGGCTGGGCCAATGTGACCTACAAAGGCCTGGTTGCTGCCGGCATGGACCCGGACGATGTCCAGGACCTAGTGGACATTTACGAGCCCAAGGGGCCGATGCCCCCCCTCAACTTCACGGCCAACCCGGACTACGACGCCAAGAAATACGACGGACTTTCCGCGAGCCCCGGACAGCCTCAGCTGGCAGGCGATGAGGCTAACCTGGCCAAGTACAGCGAGAAAACGCTCGAGGGGTATGCTATTGAGTTTATGGAGAAGAATGGCGGCCCGGTCGGCTTTGACGGCAAGTTTCCTCTTAGCAGTCTCAAGACTGATGCGCCGGCCGAGACCACTACCGCTAGAGAGAGGACAGATAAGCTCTGCGCCAACTCGGATGAAGAGTTTAACCTGACCACGGCTGAGTGCCGCACCCAGGTTGCGCAGTGCGTCTTTAAAGAAGGCAACAAGCCCAACTCTGACTGGAGCCTCATCACTGCCTGTATGAATGCCAATTGGCGTCTTGTCTAAGTGGTGGTATAGACTGGAAATATTTTCAGACCAGAATAGAATTCTTTCACCATGCTTGGGAGCGAATCTCGAAGTATCTGAGTGTGTCACTATTGGAAGGCTCGATTGTGTGCAAGATACCAGTGATTTCGGCTCAGCTCAATACTCTCGTTTGAGGATAAGAATGTAAATTGCAAAAGTCATGACAGCATAACAAATCATTTGTGTTAGTGACCTTCTGGCGTGTATCTAATGATGGCGAGCGCTGTCGTAACTCGTCCAGGAAATGACAAGCCAGACACCACCACCTACCCAGCATCCAGCATTACCGCGCCGCGCACACAGGAAAAGCTAGCCAGCTTCAGCGAACGGTGCCCGGCGCCATTTCAGAATGCAGCCGCAGCCGCAGCCGCAGCGCCCTTGGGCAACCGCCTCCAGATGATGGCTGGCAGGCTTGAGCGCAGGTGTGTCTGGGCACTTGGTCGTCGCCGTGATCTGAGGCTACAGCGTAAGCTTCGGGGTCTTCCAGAGCCACTAAGAGGCTACCGTTCCTTAGTCAGTGTCTGAAATCCTTTGGATAGGTGGTACTGAAATCTTTGCCTGTCCTCCATGGATATGGGGAGAAACTCCATTTTATTCGAGTCATTCTCCGTCTGCACACACGCTTCCGGAGATGCCACTGAGTGGACTGAGTCGAGCGCATAGCCAGGCCATACATACAAGAGCAAGATCATCTAGCCCGACGAAGGCTTTCGCAGAAGTCGACCCAGGGCCACAATAAATCCACATCTCCAGAAGAATCATGTAATTTCGGCTACGTCTCCATTCTCATTTGGCTCGACACCAAGATGCTGCGCATTCAAGATTGCTACCTTCTCCTCAAAAGTCTACGGAAAGTGCTAGACTATGCGGGACTGCAGTTGATTCTTTCAGTCGTGGTTCAAGATAGAAAGAAGCAGTATGAATACTGCACTGCTAACCTTGCAGTTCCTCGCAGTGAACCAGACTATAGCTACCGTGTCAACCCACGGGGACAAGCACACGAAATCCAGAATTAATTACCCAACGGAACGAAACTTGCACATGTGGCCCCAGCGTCAACTGTTAACATTGTGCCTGTAATCCATCGCGCTTCGTTGCCCGCAAGAAATCGAACGGCGTTGGCAACATCCCAAGCATTTCCCTCAGTCCTCAGTAGACTGCGGTTGCGCCGAGCTTCTCGCAATTCTTGCGACATTCCACTGCCTACGTTGTATACCATGGGAGTATAGACCATTCCTGTATCACCATTAGCCATGTCAGCACGGGCATTGACATGGGTGGACGGTCGGCTTACCTGGGCATACACAATTGACTCTGATGCCATCCTGGCCATGGTTGGCCGCCATTGCCCTCGTCATATTGACGACGGCGCCTTTGCTAGTGGGATACAGCAAACTTGGTGTTCCTCCCTGAAGACCAGCTACTGATCCCATGTTAACGATACTACCTCTGATGCTACCGTCGCCGGGCGCATTCGTGAGCATCGCAGGAATAGCGTGTTTGGCCATGATCATCATACTGGTGACGTTTATTTCCAAAGCTTTAGTCCAGGCTGCTATATCAACGTTCTCTGCTGTTCCAGACGGACCCAGTATCCCAACGTTGTTTACCAAAATGTCCAGGCGGCCGTATTCGGCAACCGCTGTAGAGACACACCGGGAGCAGTCGCCGTCCGAGGTGACGTCAGCCCGAATAGCGACCGCAGAGCCGGCGCCTTGTTCCTGTATCATTTCCACGGTTCGCTGGGCGGAAGCCTCGTCGCGGTCGACGCATATGACAGCAGCCCCATCCTCGGCCAAGAGCAAGGCAATGGCTCTGCCATTGCCAAGATCATCGCCCGCTGCTCCGGCCCCAGTGACGATTGCGACTTTTCCGCTGAGATTCCGAATAGGCCGTGGTGGTAAGTTAGAGAGTGACATTTTCAATGGCGTGTTTTGCGCATGAAAGCGATGAAATGGGAGTGCGGGCGGGAGGCGGGAGAATTGCGGGGTGGATGCGCGTGTCGGCCGCCAATCCCGGCGCGCCAGTCCCGGCCGAATGTGCGCCGTCCGCTCGCATCGGTACCAACTCAATCTCATGTACCAACTAAATAAGGACGCACATTTCAGAAAACAGCAGAGCAATAAATAGATAACTCTACACTAGTAGATTTACAGACTGCTCAAAGATGCAGGTTTCTGTCCTTCCCCCAGTAGAATAAAAGCGGGACATGGTCTCTACATTCCTTCGGTATCGCGGCCCAAGGTAGCATTTGACTTTGTTACCAAAAAGCATTGTATATCGTAGAAGTTGCCTGGAAGAATAGATACGAGATTTCTATGCCCGGAGTTAGACTTGCTATGTCCATGCGGTGAACAAACCTACGCTCCGAGCGCGGATTGACTCGTTTTTCTGCGTTTTCCTGGCTCATGTGTGCGCTGCTTATGCCGGACTAATAATAGATGTCATCGAAAATGAAGGCCGTGCAGCTAACTCCGTGGACCTGATAACATCAAGCCTCGTGCTGTATGCCGCGGTAAAATAATGGTTTTGTCAAAGTCAATGCGCTGGCATCTTCCTGTATCCTGAGAGGAGGTTGTCTGTTTGTTTGACAAGGTGATGTTAGCTGAGGATAGATATAAAGCTAAATGGACGCCAATGCAACTGTCATCAGGCTGCATTAGCGTTCGCTGATAGTTGCAGCTCCACCTCATAGACCTCAGAGAGCTTCGCAGTTAGCCTGACCCAAGCCGCGGGATGTGCCGACTTGGACTTAAAAGAACGAAATGTCCGCCGCAAGAAGAGGAGTTTCAAACCATCAGAAACCTCAAAAATAATCAAATAAGAGGAAAGCTCATGTTGTTTTATCTCATAGGCCAATGTCTGGCCTTGGCCCGCGCTTTCGACCAGCACCCAGGCTCCGACAAGCTAGCTTCTTCATGCACGGTAGGCCAATGTCAGCAAGCGGTATGTGCAATTTCCAGTGTCTTTCCCAAATATTTTACAAGACGTACAGAGAGCTAACATCTATTTGCTTTAGTGTGCGACGTTGGCTTCGGACTTTCCAGGGCAAGTTCATTACAAAGACAACGATGTGGATTTTACCGTCTGGGACCAAAAACAGGCTGAAGTAACCTACAAATGCCGCGTCCAGCCCAGAGATTCCAAAGAAGTCTCCAGAATTGTACAGGTTCTAGTGCACACGTGGTGCAAGTTTGCGGTCAAGGGCGGCGGCCATTCCCGATTTCCAAATGACTCTGTGTCGATCGGTGGCATCACTATCGACCTTGGTCTACTCAACAGCACAAAACTTGCATCAGACCTTACAACTGCCGTCCAGACCGCCGGTGTATGATTCTCTGAACAGCATACCAGCTCAGGGAGACTTGGTCGGCGGCATCTCTAGCCTTGCCAATAACACCAGACTTTCGGGTTCGCTCGGAACAACCAGGTACGGCTGCATCATCTCGCTTTTTTGATGCTACACGCTAATACATCTCGCAGAAATGTGTTCACGACACTGACCCATTATCCCTCCATTCGGGTTGGGGAAGCAGGTCTTCGCATTCTAAAGGATCTTGCAGTGCAAAGAAATCTGACCAGTCTTGATCCTCAGCTAATCACGTATTCGATTCCCACTGCAGCCATCAAGAATTCCAAGGCCAGAGGAAGCAATGCCTTGGGCCTTGGCCATGTTCAGGGACACTTAGTTGGCAAGTCATTTCCATCCCTCAAACGCACAACCGTTGTTGCTGTTAGGGCGCACACTAACAATGAATCAAGTCGATTTATTTGCGCTAAGCTGGAATGATCGTGCTCTTGATCAAGCTGCATATGACTACGCTGATGACTTTATCGCGGAATTTCGCAAAGTTGCAGAGCATGCCGAGGTGTTTCACCCGTACATCTACCTCAACTACGCGAACAAAGGGCAAGATCCTTTTGCTAGTTATGGCTGGAAAAATCATCAAAAGCTACTCAAGGTTCAGGAAGATATTGATCCTGCTGGTGTTTTTACATCCAAGGGCTTATGGAACGGCTTCTTCAAGCTCAGGTAATGCACATCAAGCTACGGTTGAGCAGCTTTCTTTCAACAAGTCTGATGCGGTAGAATTTTCCGTCGACAGGGTATGGAGAAGCCGGCTTAGCTAGCTAGGTAAAGTTGAACCTGAATATCAATACACCATCAACTGTTTTGGAAGTTTAGTCGGCTTCTGATGCATTTCAACTATTTCTCGGCCTGTCCAAGCCTAGGAGGGAAGGCGAATCAACGGCCTCTCACCCCGCTTTGCCCGCCACTCATTTTTCGAACGAAAAAGGCGCCAGCAGTTAGCAATAGCCCACCCCCATGACCTTGCGAATGATTCTGTTACCTCCCACCCGTCAGGGTCCCAGGGATCACGCCAGACCAACATGCCGGGGTCTCGACCCGGAATGAGACCGCGGAGGGCATGGCAGAGCTCCTCTTCGTCAAAGTAATCAAGACCTTTTCGAAAGAGATTATCTCTCAATCCAGGAATAGGGAGTAAATCTATCCAAGGATGATGAGCTGTGGTAATCTGGAGCTCGGTCGATTGGAGGCCAGGCGGAAGATGTGTCGTGAACACTGCTGCACCCACATTGAAGGGTGACAGTGCATCATCATCTAACTGATCTGAGGAAAGGCCTAGAACTCTAATGTTTTCTTGCAGGGCTCTGATGAAATTGTATTGGGCCAAGCTGGGTAAGATGGTGAGCTGCGGTGCGTGAGCCCTGTAAAGTCGCTGGATAACCTCCTCAAAGCGTCGGGCAACGGCTCGATCATGCTCCAACGCAGTGTTGAAAATATTGATACTGCTAACGGAGCTGATAATCTCGCGCATGTCGTGGCTTGAGAGGTCACTTGGAATGGTCGGGACCAGAGAGCTCAGCACTGCTTGGGAGGACGGTTCAGAGACCTCATGATGTGTATTTTTGCGCTTCCTAGACCCTACCGAGTGCGTCATTCAGCTAAGTTTCCAAGCAAAAGCAAAGCGATATGGCGAAACAAACTGTGTAATCTTTGATTAAGGCGATTCTGAATTTTCCTTCTTTCTCCAGGGGCCGATATGCCTGACCAATCGTCGGCTAGTCTAATCCAGTCATCTCCGGGGATCGCCCTTTGCCAATCGTGGTTAGATAGATGGCCCATCCTCGGCTGAGGCAGTGATCTGAAGTCTTTACGTCGGCAGCTAAAGTTAAATGCAAGATGTAAATATTGTGCATTAATAAGATGCACGATAATGACAGTGACATGCTAGCCCGGAGAACGATCAGCCAATTTAAATCATACAGGGATTGCCGTACTCGGTCCTTATCGAGACATGTCCGTAAAGAACCCCACGGGCCACCTTTTAATCTCCGTTTCATGCACCTGTCAGCATCATGCATTAGCGCTGACCAGGATCGCATTATCTGCCAATCTGCGTTGCGTAGCGTGGATTTGGGTGTGCCTGCGCCATTGTTTGGTGGTATTCGTAAGCTTGGTTCGTACTTAATCTCAACTACGGCGGACTTACTAAAATTAGTAGTACAGGGGACGCCAGGGGATCCGGTTCATGTCCTCCTGGTAGAAACTGTCCTCCAGATCCGGCTCCTTATCGGCCGAGGACGAACATCGAGTATTCGGTCTTACAGCAGACTCTATGGATCGGGACATAATCCAAAGAGGTCTATTCGCAGTGCTGATGAAGGGATTCCTGCAAGCACGACAGCTGAAGCTCGACTTGCTTTTTTAGCCGGGCTGAGCACAGAGTTCCTAACTTAACCCTCCCTTGAGTATTCTGACATTCTTCGACGGCCTCTGTTGACTAGAGAGCGGAGCATTCGACACGCCCGACACGTCCGACATGCAGAGAAGACTGGCACTAGTAGTGATTGCACTTGGCTCTTGGCCACACCGCTAAGCAGTGATTGCATTTGGCTCTTGGCCACATCGTCGAGCAGTGCACCCGGAAGCTTGGCCACGTCACTAATCTGTGCACCCAGGCAAAGGTTATCTGTAAAGTTAAGGAAGGGCCTGACTTGCTATAACTGCGGTGCGGATGGCCTTGGGGTCTGAGAAAAGGTTGTTCGTGAAGTCAAGGTATACATTTCTACTATATTTTGTACCGACGCGGCCTTTGAACTCGGCGTCGCGGTACGACTAGATCGTCTTAATAGGGGACTAGTGGCCCCTACTTTAATCACGTCCCTGACGCGTTCCACCATAATGAGTCAAGAACCACCTCACGACGAGATCTAATTATGAGCACTTGCAGCAAAACTTACCAGAAAAACAAGAAGAATTTTTTCCTCCCTTGCTTCTCAGGTATTCTTCAATGGTACACTCATGGGCAAAATGGGCTTCCAGTTTTTGGTAAAGTATTTTACTTCTTATACAGTCAAGTAAAAATTAGACAAAAAACATAGCGGGTATACACTGCTTGTGGTTGTAGGTAGACTAGCGCCATGTTTTTGGTCCACCCAGTGACAGTCTACCCGACATCCTAGAAAGAGGCGTTCTTGGCATCTAGCTATCCCTTTTTTGATATATTTTGAGACTAGACGGGCGCCAGAATGCCGCAGCGGGAAGCCAAGGAGAAAAACTCCCCAAGTAAAAATACAATCAAGAAATACAAAACAATAAATAAATAGAAATGAATAGGTGAAACTGAGGAGCCGGAACCACTCGACGGAATCGGGGCGTCTCTCAGTCCGACGGGTCCGTGCTGAAGGTGAGAATGTAAGCCGAGCAACCGAGCCATGATGCGCTAAGCCTTACCCACGTGATCATTGGTCCCCTTGCCTCAGTACCAACGAGGGCAAAGAGGATGATATTCAACACTCCAACAACCATTCACTAACAAATTCCAATTAAGAAACACTTGAAACCAGCCATGTTGAGAACCGCAGCTACCAACCTCTTGGGAATCAAGCATCCCGTCATACTAGCTGGCATGGATGCAGTCGCATCGCCAAAGCTAGCCGCGGCGGTATCAAACGCTGGAGGCCTTGGTGTCTTTGGCGGTGTAAACTACACGCCAGAGGCTATGCGCGAGGCCTTGACGGAACTCAAAAGCAACCTGCACGATAAAAGCTCCCCATTCGGAGTAGATCTCCTCATACCCAAGATCGGGGGTAGCGCCCGGAAAACAAAGTATATCGGACCACCATCACATCCTAACAGAACCTATAATACTAATATGATGCATAGCCACGACTACTCACATGGCAATCTCGACGAGCTAATCACTGTAATTATCGAAAGTGGCGCAAAACTCTTCGTCAGTGCCGTCGGCTTGCCACCCAAACGAATCGTGGATCGTCTACATGACGCAGGAATTCTCTACATGAACATGGTAGGCCATCCGCGCCACGCGCAGAAGGCCATTGACAACGGGGCGGATCTCCTCTGTGCACAGGGCGGCGAGGGGGGCGGCCATACAGGGGATATCGCCACTGTGATTCTGGTCCCCGCGGTGGCCAAGTTGATTAACGGACAGAAGAGTGCTTTCACCGGCCGCGAGGTTGTCCTGGTTGCAGCTGGAGGGCTATTCAATGGGCAATCGCTGGCAGCAGTGTTGATGTTGGGCGCGTCAGCCGCTTGGGTCGGGACCCGGTTTATACTGGCTGCGGAGTCTGGTGCGTCCAAGCACCATCAAGAGACTCTCAAGAAGTCGACTTTTGGAGATGTTATTCGTACCACGGCGTACACAGGGCGGCCCTGTAACGTCCACGCAAGTACTTATATCAAGCGATGGGAGGAAGAGCGGAGACAGGAGATGCTCGACCTTCAAGCTAAGGGTATCATTGCGGTTCAACATGACCTGGACACGAAGCCAGATGATGATGAAGTAACGGATAATGCGCACTTTATGGCAATGGGCCGGGTCGCCGGGTTAGTAGATGAGGTGCTACCGGCGAGGCGCATTGTCGAGGATATGGTGGCTGAGGCATGTACGGTGCTCTCAAGTGGTCAGAGATTGATGGAGAAACTTTAGTTAGCCGCCACGTGGGTTTCCAAGTAGCAATGCCGCGATGAGACAGCAAATCGCATTATTCACTGGGTCGATTGGAAGGAACGCCAATATACTATGGATGTTGCAAATGCCGCGTCGGCAGCGTGAATGCTCCGATCCGCTTCTGCTAGAAACTTGCTTAGCCCTTTCAAGGCCACTACTCTAATTCATAGCGGCGGTCGAAGAGTTTTAATCCGTTAGTAATGTCAAAGGTGAGGCTCCCAAACCAAACATAGCATGAATGAACAAGTCGTATTTATGAGACTAATGGGCAAAATGGGCTTCCAGTGTTGGTAAAGCATTCAGTTTTCCAACTAACTTCGATCGAACTAAAAGCCTAACAAAATTTCCCGAAGCGACCCTAAAATGAAGGCAAAACTCATCTAAACGCTTTATAGCCTTACCACCATTTTTTCTCGGTCGCAATAATGATGCGGAGCTGCCAAGTGGTGTCTAGAGGCTTAGGTTAGCGACAGATGTGTGCAGATTTTGAGGAATGCGGATTTGCCCGTGACTATACTCTCACATATCGATGTAGCACGAAGAAATTATATATAGAAAGGTCTTAGCTCTATTCATAACCCTTGCTTAAGGATCCTATAATATAATAGGTAATTAATAATATCTATTTCTAGTGCCTTTACTTACCCTATTTTATTAATAATTAAAGCTTAAAAAGGCTTCTTAAAAACTTATTTATCTAAGTTTATAAAATATAAAAGACTATATAACTATACTTTCTCTTATATATCTATAATAGTATACTATTACTACTATAACTTCCTATTATTATATCTCTTAAGGATTTTCTATTTAATAATATAGTAATATATATAAATATTATAATAAACTAGAAATAAAGTAATAATAATCCAACTTATATAACTTTCTAAAGTATTATATATTATTAGTTTATATTATATTTATATCTTTAGAGTTATCTAGTATAGGTACTAATTAAGACTATATAAAAGAGGCTTTATAAGTTAGTAAAAGACCTTTATATACTAGTACTATTTCTTATCCTAGATATAGACTCTAAAAATAATATAAAATAGAAATACTTTTAAGATTATAGCAATTACTAATAGGTATATAGAAGTTGTTAGTGTAGGTAAAAGATGTAGGAGAAAGAATTATTAACCT
>JAPFUP010000090.1:0-18704 GCA_030780425.1 Beauveria varroae | reverse complement strand
GGCTTTTTGTAGTTCTCCCTAAACATCACACTATATTTACTATTATAGAGCTAAAGGCTTATAGGGCTATACTATAGTATAGCTAAATATTATTCTTATATTATAACTATAGGGGAGAGAAGACCTCTTCCTCTTTTTCCTTTTACCTCTCCTTAAGAGATTTAATAACTATTATAATACTTATCTATAGATACCCTAAGGCTAGTCTATAACACCTATATAGAACTCCCTAGTATAGAACTACTATACTATAGAGGCTATAAGTAATATTAAGTAGATAGTACTATATTACTAGGTAGATAGGTGTATATGACCTCTTAAGATACCTTATCTTATATAGTAAGTTATATATATATATAGAAGTATCTTTTTAGTAATGCGCTGCTGCTGCTATTAATACCGCCGTTAACACCGCTACTACTATTAACACTACTGCTGCTATTAACACCCTGCCGCTATTAACATCGCCGCTGCCTTTAATATTGCCGCCGCCATCGAAACCACCGCCGCCGCCGCCATTAACACCGAAATTCCCCACGGCGCCGCTAGCGCTGTCGCTAGGCTTACTTAAAAATGCCTATAAATGCCATTAATTTACTTATAATAGCGGCGGCGAGTGTTATAGAGGTATATAGAATCTAGTAGGCATATACGCGAAAAGCTAAGTACCTTATATCACGTGCACCTGTCTACCTAGTAATATAGTACTATCTACCTAGTATTACTCTAAATAAAAGAGTAAATAAAGAGAAAATAATAAGAATCTACTCTAATAGGATTTTAATCCTAATATTATTTCCTTCCTAATATCTAATAGAATATTAGCTAGGCTAAAGTTAGCTATTAGTATCCTAGATAACTACCCTTAATCTTAAACTAACTAATTAGATAGCTTACTCTTATATTAAGCTTACTAAAGGAGAGGAGTCTTTCTTTTCTTAGGCTAGCCTTAGAGTATACTAAACCTATTTAGGCTATCTAAGATCTAAAGTAGTTATCTAGTATATTAATAACCGACTTTAGACTAGTAGCCTTATATAAGTATAGATATTCTAGTTAGCTACTAGTGTATTAAAGAAGGCCCTATAATCTTAAGTAGCCTAAATAGGTTTAGTATACTCTAAAGCTAGCCTAAGGAAAGAAAGACTCCTCTCCTTTTAGTAGACTAAGTATAAGAGTTAGCTATCTAATTAGTCGGTTCGACATGATGGGTCATCCGGCACGCTAGTGGTCGACTTTAGAGGGTACCTACCTATGTCTAGAAGCCCCCCTCCCCGCGTACCTAGGTACCTCGGTGCCTGACGCATCGACGAAGCGTCTGCTTAGAAGTAGTAATAGATTCTGGTAGACGAAAAAACAACGGACAAAAAAGCATAGCAAATGATGAAGACGAATGACGGCGTAGAATCATACACCGCGTGCCACATGTCATCCGAACTTGCCGCTCTATGCTCTTCGACAAGGTGCAAGCCACGACGCCATCGCGATAGACGGTACTTTGATCTACATTATAGGCGGGACGAGTGCGTAAAACCTTGCTCCACTGTCAATTTGTAGTCGCTGGTACCTATCACCAGGCAGCCAAACGTGAATTGGTATTGACGTAGCGCCATGCCGCTGGTTCAGAGCTTTGCCACGAACTGTTCTCTCGCCGCTGTCAGTACCGACCTCTGATGAACTCGCGCTAAGGTACTTCTGGATGCGCAAAATGCGAGATGTGGATCGAGTGCTACGACCGGTGTTTTATCTGAACCAGGAAGCTGAGTAGCGACTTCACGCGGAGCTCGACAGGATGAAATTTGCACACGATTTTAAGGAAAATCTTGCCAGCCAGGGTACGGAGCGCATGCGTGTATTGCGGATGAGCGAGGTTGTTAACGAGAAGCAGATTTTCCACCACACTGGGTTGAGCGGGCTATACCGTATAGTCAATTGAAGAAATGCCTCAAGAAAATCCAACGCGAACTGCAAGACTTGGGCCTGGACCAAGAAACGCTACGCGCTCTTCTAAGCGCCGAAGAAACGGCCCCAGTTGCTCTGCAATACAAATTGCGAGGTACGACTTGAATATACCGCGATAAGAATATACGAGCGCTCATTTTTCCTCGAACCACAGAATTCGGATCAAGATCTGTGCGCCCCAAGCTAACCGTCAACGTACACCTGCGCGACGGTGTGGCGGTTGACGCATCCTTGACCCCAACGTCAAGAGGCTTCCTCGAGAAACTAGCGAGCGAAATTCTAGATGGGCATGAACGGGAATCACATGGCCACATACAAGCAAGCCGACAGGGCGACATCGTCCCCAAGGAGGACTCTAGTACCGGTTTCATTGATGGCGATGTTGGCAACTACGAGACTATCGAAGTCCCCCTTGTGTTCGATGCCGAATTCTTCGACATGCTGCAAAATGATGTCAACGAGTTGGATGCACTGCAAGCAGAAGAGCAAAAACAACTGACTAACGAGATTACGGAGCTCTCGAAAGAAGTTTATGCCGTGTCTCGACCTAGTCGCTTCTCGAAGAGCGACCTGGCGCGCTGGCGGGAAATATTCGAACTATATTTGGACTCTAACGTTTTTTTTGCAACGCAAGAATGCGACCATGGTGCAAGAAATAGTCAGAGAGCACTCAAGCAACTCCAATGGTTTCAGAACGAAGTCGAGGGGCGCAATCTAGCACGCAGTTTCAAAATTTCGCAAAGTCGCCAGGCTTTCGCCAGGTTTCTGCGCTTAAATGCGAGCCTGCTAAAGAACCTGCAATTTCAAGAACTCAACAAACTTGCGGTAGCCAAGATCCTAAAGAGTGAGTGACTATATTCAAGTTGGACCTTGACTTACTGACTCAGACAACATATCACAGAGTTCGATAAGCGAACGTCGCTTGGCGTCTCCAAGTCTTTTCCCACAATGATTCTATCTGATGGTCTTTTTGCCGGCGGTATTGCCAAAGATGTGTGTGCCTCAATGTCTCAAGAGCTGGTAGCAGTTGTACCGCAGATCAACGACTACCTCTGCCCAGTCTGCTTTTCTGTGGCTTATCGCCCTGTGAGGCTCGATTGCCAGCATGTATTCTGCATCCGATGCATCATTAAAATTCAAAGACGCAAAGAGACGCATTGTCCCCTATGCAGAGCAGACGTAGTGATGTCTGCATCCGCAGGTGAGAGCCTTGCTTGCATATCTACTGCTACTGCAGTCCCCACTAACTAAGACGACAGACAACCTTGACCTTCGATTGGAGAGGTACTTAGAGAAGTACTTTCCTAAGGAGGTAAAAGAAAAGCAGAGAGCGAACGAGATAGAGCGCGGAATCGAAGACTACGGGCCTGGTTATCAGCACCAGAATTGTCTCGTGATGTGATGGGCGATGATGCGAAAAAGCAGTTTTGTTCAAGTAATCCCCTTCTTGAACTGCATTGCAAGATTGAAAATGACGCTCTTCGTCTCGCGATTTTAAGAGTGGCGATTCGGCGATTCTAAGAGTGCACCAATCGCACAAGCGATCATAGGCGAACACAGTCGGTCAACAATCGAGCTCATGAATATTCTAAAACGAAATAATAAACATACGGGAATTTCATCCCCGCCCTACGTGCAATGTTGAACCTCCGTCCTCTGCTCGTCTCTCTGCTTCGTTGCGTTTTCAGCTGCTTGAAGAGCTCTGCAAAACGTCTCGCTGAGGATATCTTGATCCTCGAGCCCAACACTGACGCGCACCAAATCCGGGTCTACTCCAAACTGTGCCGCCCAAGAAAGCTCATTGTAGTGAGCCAATAAGGCGTACGGAGAGCACAATGTGAAATTTGTGCCCAGGCTTGGTCCCTTCGCGATATCCATAGCATCGTAAAAAGCTTGTGCGCTGACTTGCTGATGAAATACAACAGATAGCAAACCACCATATCCACCATGTGGTAGACGAAAGCGCTCATATAGATCTCGAGACGGATTGAACTTTGGATAGAACAAATCTTTCACGAGAGAGTGGCCCCGTAGAATGTCGCAGATAGCCTCGGCATTTGCATTGACTCTTTCCACTCGGTTGAGGAAATCTCGACTGTTTCTCTCCATGAAGATGATGTCCTCCGGCCAATAGTTGTCTTCGACCACTGTGTCCATTGCGGATTTGAGCAGTCTATAGTATTTGCTGCCAGGGTTTAGAACAGCGCTCCCCCCCATCACATTGGAATCCCCAGAAAAAATCTTCGTGAGGCTGCTGACGACAATATCGGCAGATTGAAGAACATTTACGTTGGCAAATGTACCAATAGTTTCGTCCACAACGATAGCGAAGTCGAAAATATCCGCGAGTCTTCGAATTCTTTGCAGATCTGGACTGGCTAAAAGAGGATTGCCAGGGAACTCACAAAAGAGTGCCAGAAGACGTTCGCCCTTCTCCAACCTCTTCTCGAGCTCATTCAGGTCAGAAGATGAGCCATGTCCATAGAATATACAGCCAGGCCCGAATTTCTCCAGGATTTTTAGAGTATCGACGTAAGGGAACCCGAAACTGACACTCTGAAGCCGTCCTCTGGCGGCCATTAATGCACGATGCGCGTTGAAGATCGCGTTCATACCTGTAGGGAAAAGGTATATATCGGATTCGCTTAGGTTTTTGGTGCGAAGCGATGGTAAGGGAAGCTTCAGTACCGCTTCTTCTACTAGATCATCTTCGCTAATCAGTGACCCAGCGATCCTGCGACGAATTGCTGATTTAGCTCTTTTGGCTAGCGAGAGGTCAAGATTTCTACCGAATCGTTCTTCCAAAAATCTAGAGCTTTCTTTGGCGTCATTGAAAGTCGCAGAGACGGCCTTCGAATTAGGTGCTGCGGTTTCATCCACCGATTTTGTGCGTTGGTACCGCTTTGGGCCTCGTGAAGACTTCAGTGTGATTTCGCGAATAGCATTTTTAGAACTACTCGGTACCATGATGCCGGCTCGTAGGAGATCGTGAAAAAATTCTGCACGTCGACTCGATACTCCGTCTCCAGTATGTTGCCAATATTGCTTGGCAAGCCCAAAGGCATCTGCGGGAAACAGAGCTGCAGCTATGGTTGAGGCTAGACCACTCAGAACTGGAGAGGTGTCTTCGGATAAATTGAGCTCGAATGATATCGACTGAAACTGGATAGCAAGAGCTTCAAGAGCTCTCTTTCGCATAAAGTCTAAGCAACGCTCGACGGCCTGTGGTGTAGAAAAGAGCATGGCTTGCTGGTCTTCTCTTCCGTAGGCAGAGACTATCGCATGGCTTAGCTCGGTAACGCTTTTATGGACAAAAAACCTGCGAGTAGCAAGAGTCAGAACTTGTCCCCATTTGATTCGCGAACAAGCATACCTAGGATAGCCAGTGGTCATCCGGCTAACGACCCATGATGCGCCTTCCTCATAACCGATGTTTGACTCCCAAGTCGGCAAGGACACACTGACAGCCTAGCACGCGATTCAGCACATAGTATCGTTGGGAATCGTTGGTGCTCCTTTGACGGCTTCAGAAAGCCGTTGTAACTTACGTGCGCAGTATCTGGGGGTATGGACTCGCCTAAAGCTAGGGAAGGCATTCTTGTGAGAGCTATGTGGTTTTGATTCGCACAGAAGAACCCCTGCTACTTTTCGGTCTCGTTTCTATGAGCCTCAAGTACCAATTTTGAATTTTGATGTCGACTGGATTGTCGCTCGGCGATCGCACCTGTGAGTCGAAAACGTGTGTGGAAATTTTGGTGCGCCGCCGAGGATCGGACTGGTGGGATATGTGTGTGTGGATCTCAAGATCCGGTGTTGGGCTCTCGTAATGGAAACGAGCTGGCGTCGACGCCTCCTGGAAAATGCCATAGCATGACGATACAAGCCAATGGATGCAGAAAAACGAATGCTATCGTTGAATTAAGAATCAGACATGGTCTAAAGCGATAGAACTCAACAGAAAAAAGACATTATCTACTTTCGACACAACTGATGCTGTCGCTTGGCGCTATGCTTTTAAAGTCGTCGTCCCAATTTGTGCGACTGTTTCCAACATGGCTACCTGGTAGCGGAACATGTCTCGCGGAGACATGACTCTGCGAGCCGTCACAATTCTTGCAACCGATACAACTGGCGGGAAGTGGAATATTTCGCGCCGAGACACGGCTATTGTGGCCGGTTACCTTGCTAACGCCGTCCACGCAGCTAGCTGGCAGTGCGATATTCCTAGCGGAGACGTGGCTGCGCAAATCCTCAGCGCCACCAGCAATCTTACGGCTTGCAGACGAAGATGCCTTTCTAGCAGATACATGGCTGACTGTATCGAAAAACTCGCTAGTACCTACCCGACTAGACGGGAGTGGAATATCTCTTGCTGAGACGCGACTGCGCTTATCCTCCATGTTGTGGTGATGACCAGCGGATACATCCGACTTCTTAGCGGAGATCTGGCTCCATGTATCGAAGAACTCGCCAGTACCGACCCGACTAGGGGGTAGCGGGACGTCTTTTGCTGAGACGTGACTGCGTTTGACTTCACTGCTGTGGTGGCGGCTAGCGGATACATCTGTCTTCCTGGCGGAGACATGACTTTGTGTATCGTAGAAGTCGCTACTACCTATCCGACTAGGGGGTAGCGGTACGTCCTTTGCTGAAATGTGACTGCGACTATCCTCGCCGCTATGATTTCGACTTGCGGATACATCCCTTTGCCTTGCGGAGACATGGCTTCGCGAGTCAAAGTATTCAGTTGCGCCGGACCGGTGAGGAGCAGTCCTGGAGGAGCGCTGCGATACTTCGGTAGGTTGAATAGTAGAACGCGGTTTCGGAGAGGATGTTTCCCTCAGACATGAGACAGATGATACTTTCGAGGCGGAAGACTTCACATTAGAGCCGCTTTGCTGAAGATCTTGATTGTTGCTCTGTTCGCGCTTCGGCGTCAACGAAGATGCCACCGTTGTGAACTCACTGCTCCCCTTTGACGCCTGAGCGGGGTTGTTAGATGACGAAGAAACGCGCGAAGGGGCTGTGGAATATGGCTCGGGGTCTTTGACTGATAATTGTCCCTCACTAACATTCGTTCGTGCACCCAAGGGCGCGTCGGCCGGTGATGGGAGTGCAAGCCGTCTACTTGGGGGGGCAGTCCTTGAAGGTGCGGAGGCTGAGACCCTAGAACTCGATTCCATCGGAGAGAGTTCAACATCTTTAAAAATCCTGATAAGTTCCCTGCCCTGTTCTTCTTCACCACACTCGTGCCTGTTATGGCTTGGAGCGAATGTGCGTTCATCAGCTGATGCTGGCGGACGAACCGATGCTGGCGGACGAACTGATGCTGACAGACGAACTGATGCTGACGGACGAGCTGATGCTGGCGGACAAGTCGACATTGGAGGACGGACTGATTGATCTTCATGGAATTTTATTCGTTGCGATCTGACTGGAACTGGTTCGTGGGGATCCCTGTCAACCGTCCCCTTCGGTATACTAGAATTGGACGGAGCTTGCGCATTGTTGGGCAGGGATCTTTGTCTCCCATCTAATTCGGTCGGAACCATCTCAGGTTTCTTGGCTGACATGACACCATAGGTGATCGCTGCCCCGGCTGCCGCGCCGGCTGCGACACCCATAAGCGCACCCAGAACAGTAGACATACCGCCAATAGGAGTATTGGTGTCCCCGTTCTTCGTCTGATTTGAATCCGTTGCTTCGCGCGAGCCTTGGTTGTCCAGCGTTTCTGTCGTGCGGCCACCATAGTCGATATTCTTGACACCACAAAGCTCAGGTTTGCAGTTATTCAAATCGAGGACTTGGGAAACGTGCGTGTCCTGTTGAGGATCAAGAGTCAGAGTATACTGGCCAGTGGTAACATCAGGCCTGCAAACATGCCCGGTATAGACTGCTTGCATCCGATTACCATCCAGGTCGAATATCGTGGAGTGATTGACAGAGTCATCGACAGCACACATGGACGCTGAGGCTGCCTCTAGTCCTTGCCTATAGAAAGCCTGAATTGACGCCGGGGTCGGAGCGCTGATTCGAATAGTCGACAGTCGCAGCGCGGTAGGCCTTGCGATTTGGCGGAGATGCAGGACTGGGCCCCGGCAGCAGCCAAAGGTTGCAAAGTCGGGACCAGATGCTACGCTTTCCGACAAAAGATAGCGAAGGCCAAGAGGTTGGAGGACCGCAGCGTAAAAGGAAGTCGAAGGCGCCAATTGTGATACTTCGACACATGGAAGCTGCATGTTGCGTTGCATATAGAATGAAAGGACTGAATGAGTTGGTGGTCACTGATTGTGATGCTAGTGTTAGTAAGAGTTAACGGGACCCATTGCTTTCAAATACTCACGAGATTTCTGCTTCCTACCTCACCGATATACAATGGTTGCCAGCTACACCTTTCAGCTGCATTAAAAAGCGGAGTTCTTCATGTGTGTAAGCCTAACGAGTTGCCAGCGAAGATCAATTGTCAAATGTGAGATATTATGGTCCAATAACAATAAAATGGGTCGGTCATTGTTGGGCAGTTTTGCAGTTGCTGGGACCCAACCCTTGCCTACCTTAATACTACTTGCCACGTTGCCACGCTACCTAAATCGTTTGATAGCGTGCATACCTTCGTTGAGACGGAACTCTGTAGCAGTGGGTAGTGGTCGGGTATGAATAAGTCAAGCAAGCAGAGGAGCTACGCACACAATGTTTGGGGACCTTGTCATGCCATTCGTACACTATACTAGCTTTTGCAACAACGTGTGATTGAGCATGCTTCCACGCCTATGAATTGTGCTAGGTGTCAACTCAACATTGCTTCTTGCTATCAGCTGCCGCGACCAGTGAAAGGAAGAGGAAGCGCAGCATCCAAGTCCGTATTGTGTGGTTTTCGCCGCCGAATATTATATTCATGCCCGAGGAGGCTGGGGCCAACCAATAGTCTCGCGAGCCGGTGTCAGGCTGGCCACGGTTTGGCAACAGCTGCCCACAGCACGTCCCAAGTTCTCCCAAGATCTAATGTCTAAGGGGAGTACGGTTGGGCAACCTCAAGGTCACATCCTATATTCACCATAGATTTGGAGAGCGGCGCCAGCAGAGAGGCAGTTTGACCCCAATGCCCTCGCCTCCTCTTTCTTGTGACTATGAGCGTCAGATAAAAAATTCACCATTCAACTCTGCTCACTTTGCCTCATCAAGCCGATCCAGCAGTAGCCTTTTGTTGTGTTGATCTGGTGCTAGCCGGAACAATTTCTCCAGCCAGAAAGCCAATATCTTGAAAGACGAGCAAGGGCAACTAGAGGATATTCCAAGCATCCTCAGCGGCATGGCAAAACTTGCTACAGGCTACGCTGGCAGAGAGAGAATAGTTGCTGATCGAGATCTTTTCGTCGACCATGGAGTCCGCAAATGTATCCGCACCCTTAGCCATAGCACCAACGAACACGCAGATACTCTCCTTCGAGCCAACAGACTCAACATATTCGCGCACACGAACTAGGGGTGAGTCGAAGCTCAGTGTGAGCTTCCGGCAATTGGGTGGCAAGTGATCGGTGATAGGGTTTTGGATAACCCTTAGAAGCTTTTCGTTGGAATTTGTAGAGCGTATCGACAGACGATGTAACAGTTGCACCATGAGACCAGCAAATCTTTTAA
Source organism: Beauveria varroae (assembly GCA_030780425.1). NCBI lineage: Eukaryota > Fungi > Ascomycota > Sordariomycetes > Hypocreales > Cordycipitaceae > Beauveria > Beauveria varroae. The sequence goes on along the minus strand of JAPFUP010000090.1, from coordinate 9,104 downwards.
AGGTACGAGGAATTCGTACCGAGGGCGAGACCTCGATAAGAACACCCTTCGCAGTATGAATATAGATTTGTAGCTTCCCAGCTTTGTTGATTGGTGAGTCCAAGAGGGTAAGGAGGCACTGTCTCATGTTAAAACTGACACAATGCTAGCTCTTGCACGATCGCACTGACCTGGTGAGTAATATCTGGACGAGCATCGCTTATGTCACGATTCATCTTACGCATTACTCCAATGTGCTCATCACTGTTCAATAGCGAGTATTTTTCCTCGCGGTGTATGCCAGTGCGACTGCTGTTGCTGTGCGACGCTTTGTAGGTCTCGAGGCTGGCGTTAGACAAAACGACAATGAGCCTTTGAGAATCCTTGTCTGTGGGCGGAATCGGTGTACTTTGTTCCGCGACCAATTGGGGAAGTTTGGGCGGTGGCAGCGATTGCGTTCCTACAAATTTTAGAACAGTAGTCAGTATAGAGTTTGCTAGGCGACTTTCCGTCGAAAGAGAAGTGATCAACCGACTCATACTCGGTCGCTTTACGCCTGCTCGGTGGTCCGTAGATGACATGGCAATTTCTGGAGCAATAAGTGTCGCTATAACCGTCCAATATTCGTAGTGTTCTATCCCACAATCCGCACTCTTTGAAGTTGGTAGTGATGCTGGCCAATTTCCAGGAAGAAAACAAAATCGATGGAGCTACCGGCCGTTCCACTAGCACCGGGGAGGTTTGGGCAGTGTGCTTACTAACAAGGGCCAATGCTGCATTGGCCTGTGATTGGCCAAGTCGCCAACTCCTCTCAGCAAGGAGCCGACGACGGTGTCACACGCACGACCAGTGCTCTTATCCGCAAACTTCTTTCCTTCCAAGCAACAGCCATTAAATCTTTCTGACTTCTCTTTCTCAGTGCACTGCTGCAAATATGTCATCTCAAGTGACCAAGGCCGCGCGCCGTGTTACTCATGAGTTGCATGGTGTTGTGGTTTCAGCAGGCTTGATGCAGAAAACTGTCAAAGTCAGAGTCGGAGGCCAAACATGGAACAAAATCGTAAAAAAAGTGCGTGGATTATCATTTACTAAGCTCGAAAACGCTTCACTAACACGTTTCTGTTAAATACTGTAGTTCTACGCCGACCCGAAGCACTACCTCGTTCACGACCCAAACTCTTCCCTTCGAACCGGCGATGTTGTTGCAATCGCGCCAGGCTGGCCAACGTCGCGGCATAAACGGCACGTGGTGAAGCATATCATTGCGCCATATGGCCAATCGATTGAAGACAGACCTGCGATTCCGTCATTAGATGAGATAATATTAGAAAGAGAGGCCAAAAAGGAGGCTAAGGACGAGCGAAAAGTAGTGAAAAGGCGGTCCGAGGAGGAACGACGTGTAGCTTTGAGAAGATCTGCGGCAGTTGAGCGCAAAGCGAAACGCGCATCATGGGAACAGCTCATGGCAAGCTCTGGTCAATAATTACAAGACTATCGCTTTGAGGGGAACAGTGCCGTCTCGTCACCACCCCGGCCCCGGCTGCCTCCTTTGTTTCTGATTTTGTAAAGAATTCTTATGGGAGGGAGATGCTCTGGCCTGATAATGCTGTGACTTTGATAGTTTCATGCCATTGTACATTAATTAGACCAGGTCACCGCCTTGCGATGATGGCCAATCGCTCGATTACAGCAATTATTCGAGTATTGACGGGATCTCAGTGATTGACCGAACTGACATTTGTTTGTTGTTTATTGGCCCTGCATATGCATCATAAGCGTTCACATGGGCCTTGAGGGCTGGGGGACCATCTGCCTAGCCACCTCGCTCTCCAAACTCATTTGCCCAATCCTCGTACTCCTTTAGTCCAGACTTGCTCACGCTAGGTCTAATCGTGCGTAAACTTGCTTCGAAGTCTACAAGGCTTATAGGCCGTATTTCGTCCATAGTCATGTGTAGCAATGCCTCACCAAGAGATCGGAGCGGACCCATCGCTGCATCCTTGGCGAGTGCTGTGATGTCAGACCCCGAGAAACCTACCATTGTTAGAAATCAGGGCCAATTTCACCGCTTAACAGGGATAACTCACCATCAGTCAAGCCCACCAGTTTCTGGACGTCGCTTGGTGACAGGCTGTGTTTCTGCTGGCCTAGCAGTGTGCGAATTTGTGTTTCCCTCGTCGTCGGTTCGGGCAAGGGAATGTATTGTCTCCTCACGAAACGGCGCCTCGCAGCCTCGTCAATGGCCCACGGCAAATTAGTTGCAGCTAAAACAAGTACACGATTCGCGTCACCACGTTCTTTGTCTCTGTCTGTCGTTTCGCGCCCAGCTGCTGCTCTCTGAAGGTCGCTCCACTGAATGAGAAACTCCGTTTTGATGCGACGGGTCGCCTCGTGCTCACCTGAGCCAGATCGTTGGGAAAGAAGAGAATCAATTTCATCCACGAAAATGATACTTGGTGCCAACGAGCGTGCCAAGCCGAACAAAGCTCGAACTAGTTTTTCCGACTCCCCCAGATACTTGCTCGTTAAGCTGCTTGCAGAAATGGAAAAGAATGTAGATCGTGATTCAGTCGCCACCGCTCTGGCAAGCATGGTCTTTCCTGTACCTGGCGGCCCAAACAGGAGCATACCCCGAGCCGGTTCTCGCAGACCCATGAACAGATCAGGGCGTAAGAACGGATACACCACAGTTTCTCTCAGAGCATTCTTTGCGATTTCGAGCCCAGCGATATCACCCCAGCGCACTTCATCTCCCTTCACGACGATATCGTTCAAGATCTGTTTGGCTGCGCTTTCGTCAACGCCAGGAGGGAGGTTCCTTAGAATCGACGACTTCTTCTTCTTCCATAAATTGTCAGCAATGCTTTCTTCGGTTTCTTCCGACGCCTCGCTCGAGTTATCGACTTTGACAGGGTCTCCCTTGACTTTGCGTTTCGACGGTTTCAACTTGTTCAGCGTAGCATTCGAATGCACACTAGTACCGTGATTGACAGGAGTCTTATTCTTGAATGGCTTCATAATCTGACTGTCGGCGTCATCTCCAGAAGTACTAGACACAGATACATGCCTTGCCATTGGTTGGTCCCGCCGGCGATGTCGGGTTGCTTGCTCGGGATACATGGTGCTCTGCGTCGCGACGATCGCGTCAGTGCGTCTTGTCGCCGCTTTGCGTTGGATAGGAATCTCAGATGCGCTCCGCCTCTCCGACCATTCTCCAGAATCATCTGCCGTTCCAGATCCGTTAGAACGCTCCTCTTTGTGCCGCTTGGCTGGCAGCCGCGAAGGATGGTAACGATCGGGGCGAGTGGACGCATCATTCTCCGTTGTCTGCGATTCCAGCTGCGTTGTTGAGTTCAGTGCACTAGACGCGGCGCTCACAGACAGAAAAGATGGGGTATTGTATGGGTACTCATCAGAGTGTCGCGCTCCGGTAAGTTGACCATTTGTAGAGCCATCTATATCCTTTGGCTGAACGAGTCTTCTAGAATGGCTGTCCCATTGGGCTGGTGTCGATCTTTGTTTGAATAAATGCCCTGCCGTCCTTTTAGAGTTGAGCGTGGACGTTGAAGATGGGGTTTCGGAAGGCGGTGTCCGTTGTGGACGTTCTCTTGATCCAAGAGCGCTCCACGCTAGCGTTGCCGCCTTACTGGGCCCCTCAGCTGCTGGCTGCGCTGATTTTCGTGAAGGCGCTGACGCCTTCTCGCCCAACTTGGAGGATCGCAGAGTCGTGCGCATCGTGTGTTTCTCAGGACTGGGCGATCGATATGTTCGATCTGCTTTAGGTGGAGCGCTAAGAGCCGGCGGTCTAGAGTTTGATCGAGTGTATGATGTAGCATCGCCAGTCTGTGATCTTTCCCCGGACTGCGGAGTTTCAGACACTGCGCGTATTGGCAACGGTGGTCGTGGTGAGACTGCAGGGCGTGACAGATCAGAATACGTAACGGCGGGTATTGTGCCACTTCCGATCGAGCCCTTTGCTTTCATAGGGGAAGCGAAAGGGCTGGGCGTCCCGGATGGTCTCCCGCCTGTATCGGAGCTGGTTTCGTCTTCTCTGGAGGCTTTTAAAGCCTCTAAAAGATCGAGTCTTTCCTTACATTGAAGCTCCAATTCCCTCAAAGCGTCGACAAGAGCCTTTTCAGTATCGGTCTGCGGTCCAAAGCCGGGGTTTGCCTTGGTTGCGTTGTGTTCGTATATCAGGGCGAGGGCATTGCGCCAGTGCCGAAGAGCCTCGGTCTCATCTCCCTGCAGCGCAAAGGGTCAGCTTGCTCATTGCGCGGGAATACGGGAGGAAAAATTACTTGACTCTCATAATATACTGCAGTGGAGCAACTCAAGTAGCTTTCGTCGTACGTCTTCTGGAGAGCGGTAAATACTCGATTACGCAACATTGCAATGGTGCTGTGCACATAGTAGTTGATATCAAAGCTGGCTTCGCTCCAAGCTGAAGAGGTGTGCACAACGGTGGTCGAAGGACGTAGCTCGCTTGTGGTATTTGGGACCAGTCCTTCTCGCTATGATGTTGCGGACAATGTTGTCAAAACCTAAACCTGCCCGGCCCGGATTCGTTTCTGTTAGGTACGTCCTGTGCTCGTACGCTAGCAATCTGGCTTTCGGGGGGCAGAGCCTGGCTGGTGACGTAAGGGCTTGGCGCGACCACAGTAAACTGCAAGCAGGCAAGTTGGCCCTGTTGCCCATGGTGGGGAGGGGGGAACCAGACGACTTCCTCAACTGCAAATTTTTGTACCGGTTCGACCTTGTTAATGAGAACGGGAATGATACATCTGGTTGTCATTATTTACCACTTCTTAAACATGCGCGCACAGCAGTTAATGTACCGTACAATTGTCACGTCTAGGCTTACTCTCATTTCCTAACTAGTATAGTGTCAATGATTATGAGACTTTACGCAACCTTCCTTTGAAGGAACCAGTGCATGAGTAGCCCAGGTTACTTTACATAGTTTGGCCATTTGCTGACAGTGTCTTGCCCATAATTGGACTATGACAGTAATACACGAATCTCACCCACTGTGCGCGGAAACACGCTCCGAAGATTACCATCATCCTCGCGGCCGCTTTGCGCTGCATCCAGTGCATCAATGTGCTTCTCGAGCAGCTCAAAATCTTCGCAAAAGCGCTCCGCAGCTTCCTCTGTAATCTTCCGTGCAAGCCCGGAATCCTGAAGCTCTCCAAGACGCTCAAGAGCATCGATGTATGCTGAGGGGAGAAAGTGATCCAATTCGGTGCTCGAAGCAGAAAGCTTGTCAGCTGTAATAGAATCGGCGTCGGAATTTGCGCGTTGCTTGATTGTTGTGATCAGATCGTACAGCCCCGAACCTCGGTGGAAGAACGCTAGTTGAGAATCTGTGAGATTTGCCGCCTCTTCGTCGATTAGTGTCATCAGCTGCTCTTCCCTTCCCTTGGCTAGGTTGCTTTTCTTGAAACAGTTCGCAAGAGCCAGACGACAGTTGATAAGGTATATCGAGCTGCGTGGAGTTGGCATTGATTTCGCTAGAGCTTCACTGTCGAGGATGAAAGGGTCCACGGCTTCGGCTAGAATTTGGTCGATACTTTCCTCGCTTTCCTCAGCAGTTGACAACGATGTTGCGCAGGTGTTTAAGATGATTTGGATCTGCTTGAGGGCGTCCTGTAAGAACACTGGCGGATCTAGATCAGAGGGCATGCTTTGGGGCTCGGCTCGAACGGCTGCAATGTGCTCCCGCAGTAAAGCCCTGAATTGTCTCATAGCCTCCTTTTCTAAACTGCGAACAGAGTCCAGTAAACTGCAACCGGGTCCAAGTAACTTGAGAAGCATGACGCCATAGAATTTGAGAAGATGCCCCAGCTTGAATGCTACTATCGAATCCTCGTTCGACTGTATAACTTGCTCTACTCGCTGACGGAGTATTCGAGCTGCGCCGGACACATCTCTATCGACCAGATTATTCAATGTTTTTAAAGTATTGAAACCCTCGTCTTCACCATCGGAGATGATGCGCCACAGTTCAGCATCGCGGCCGCTATTGATACCCTTGACGAGTTCCTCGCTGTCGGCAACGAAAAGGACCTCGAGAATCTCTCTTTCACTGACTGCGGCGGAGTGAACCCACGCCAGCATATCGCCCACATAGCGGAGAGGATCATGCGCAATCATGTCTATCGGTTTGGCTGCGACAGAGCCTCTACCACTGCCATTGCCAGTCAGAGCGGTAAAGAACGAATCAGACAAAACATTTTGTCTGCCGTCGGCAAAGAAGTCGAGGCAGTTTTGAAACAACGATGGCCTGGCGGCGAGCACTGCGAGGGCCTTTCTCATGGTAGCATTCATCTGCGGGTTTTCGACATCTAGAGTCCTGAACTCCCGTTGAACCCATTTGTACAACTTTTGATAGCCATACCCGAGAGTTTTCGACGACTTCTCCATGATTTCAGAAGCCAAAGTTTGTTTTTCGAAGCCAAGTAATACCTCGCATTCTTGGGTGATCTTTTTGGCTTTTGCGAGACAAGCAAAGAAAATCTCATTCACAGGCTCGGCAGCTGAAGTGAGCGCTAATTCCTCTTCATCAGATAACACAAAGCGCTCACGTAGGATTTGGAGTAGGTGTCGTTTCTCTTCGATCCCTCTTCGTTTCTCGAGCAGGGCTGATGCCTCTGCCAGAGGAGATTCCATGCCGCTGTGTGCCGCGGCTACCATACGCTTCATCTCAGAAGAATCGGCATTGAGTTTCTCAAGAACTACTTTGATGTGCCTCAATTGCTGTTCCGGTCAGCAGTTGAGTACCAGATGAAACCGCTCGACTTACATCCGAAACAAAGCCAAAGTCATCCAGTATCTTTCCATTCTTTTCAATGACTTCCTTTTGCAGATCCAATCGGAGTCTTCGTCTCGTTCTCCCGTCATGTTTTAGACCGCGATGATCTATCAAAGCTACAGCACCACGAAATTCCGCATCAGAGTAAGAGGCGGACAGAACTGCAGATACTTGGGTGGCGAGAGCATTGGTTACCTTGCTCGATGCAACCGTGTGACCTGGAGCATCTGCTGGCTTGAAGGGTTCACGGGGAGTGCTGGTGTCCGAAATATCGGCCTGCGACATTCTGATGCAGAAGGAACAAAGCTGTTATCTCTGCAGTAATTGCCATGCGGCGTCTTTGAGGTCGATAAGTGACGTCCACTGACTGGGCGCCTGAACCGCCGCAACTCTCGGTAGTTTGTTGATGTGGTTCTGTCTTCAAACGCGAAGCTCCAGCAAAGCTGATCCGATTTCTAGGGTGATGGCGAAAAGCAAAACCCTGTACAGTGAGGGAAGAACTTGCATCGACGAGAGCTCCTAGCACCTCAAGCTTCGTAGCTGGCGGCCGAATCTCGTGCGAGCATGAACACAAACAATGGTGAAAAGTGCATAGGTAGGTAGGTAGGTAAGTAGGTAGGTAAGTAGGTAGGTAGGTAGGTAGGTAGGTAGGTAGGTAGGTAGCCCTGGGGGGGGGGACATCGCCGGTCTCCTGGTCGGCTATTAGTAGCCCCTAGATAGCTATACTAATAATTACCTCTGAGAAAGTGATAAAAATATAGTTAAAATTAGATATTATACTTAAGTCACTAAATAATACTATAGTAAGTAAAAATCTTAATTTTTCCTAGCTAAGTAGATACTGATAAGTCTATAAACTAGTGGTATAATGGTGGTGGCCGTGGATCAGCGATGTATTTTTTCCACGTCTTGGGGGTAGGTAGGTAGGTAGATAGGTAGATAGGTAACTACTGGGTGTGGTGCGTTTGTTTTGTATGCCTGTCAGGTAACTCTCTCCCCAGCAAAAATCAACCCCAGCCCGATGAAATACATCTTCGCCCCTGTAGGTACGTCGCCCCCCTTGTCGGTACCAGCCTGGCATACAGTACTTACCCATCACACTCAGTAGTTACCTACCTACCTAGTGTATCATGTGTTGAAATAAGTGAGAGCGTGCAGCGGCACGCAGCGGCTGTGGGTAGGCCAGGCACCCTCTAGGTTTGTGGATCAGCCCGCAAAGGCAGGTTCGCGTAACTCCGGTAAGGGACCTCGAGGTACCTAGGTACCTACCTACGCACGTACCTAGGTACCAACCCACCTATTCATGAAGAATGCTGCTCTATTTAGCAATACGCTTCTACAAGATCGTAAAGAACAACCGAGATTAGGACAGGCAGGCCAACTATTGGAATCAACGGTGTCAGCGGCTTCAACTTCGACGCGTCCGAGTTGTGTCACTGCCAGATGTGCAAGGTATACCTACCTACACAGGAGGGGGGTGTCTCTGGACATGCCCTGTGTGATATTGCAGGGGTGGCTGCCAGGCCTCAGAATACCCTGACAGGTAATTGTATTCCAATAAGAAGCCTTCAACACGCACAAATACAGCTCTCCAACAGCCCTTCTATCCGTGGCTTGTGTGTGTTGAAGGCTTCTTTCGACTGCCTTAATAGCGGCGATGGCGATGGCGATGGCGATGGCGCTGGTGTTGGCTGGCTGCTGGCGTCGGCTGGCTGCCAGCATCGAAGGTACCTCGAGAGGAAGAGGAGGGGAGGGGGTGTAGATAGGAGAGTAAAAAAAAAGAAAATAGTAGTAGTTCACTTTAATAGGACTCTAATCCTAATATAATAACCTTCTTAATATCTATTAGTTATTAACGTAGATTTTCAATTCATGTAAATAGAATGTTACCTGGGTTAGGCTGGCAGCCACTACATGGCCATAGAGCGCATGGCTAGAAGCCCCCCCCTCCCGCGTAGGTGAAAAGCCTTCTCGCGCGAGAGACATATTGGGCGACGTGGTGGTGTCTAAAGGCGCTGCTGGCCAGCGATTCTTTATATGATGCCTAGAGCCAACGAAATGATGGGCAATCAGCCATCAAACCTTTGCACTACGCACCTCTTAGATACCAGTACGCCGCATGTATGGCGGCCCATTATCTAGGAAGGGCTTTTGCAAAGCGGTTTTTAGTTACCGAAAATGGGATGCTAGTTTGGTAAGCTTTCGTGAAGTCAGCTGCCAATCAAATATTGTCAAAATATATGGGCTATGTCTGGAGCTACAACAGACTTTGCACTCGCGGAGTCTGAAGATTTTGAGCCAGACTATTGTGGCG